>JAGSMT010000411.1:0-136281 GCA_029286875.1 Lamproptera curius | reverse complement strand
TACTCCATGCCGATTTGTTTCGATTCGGTGGTTTCTTTTTAAATATAGCGCCCGCCCATATCTGTAAATTTTGACCTTCAATTCAATTTAGCGGTAAACTTTCAACACTTGCCGTTTGTTTTGATCAAGTTCATTACTATTGTTTAAAATATCCTCGATATAATCGTTCAAAAATGGATATCCAGTTTAAATTGTGTTATCGCGAACGTCTTCCCAATCACCGTTTGTTTTCGATTACGAGTTTTTTTGCTTTTAATTGGCCGTATTAGCTCATATAACGAAAGCATTGACCGTTCAATTTTGTTTTAATTTGGTAAACTTTCAACTTTACTTGAGGTTGTTTTATAGTTTATCTGTTGTTTAAATATCCCTCCATATAAGTTCAAAATGGACTCCAGGTTTTAATAAATCGTTATCGCGGTACAGTCTCCAAACGCCGTTTGCGATTACAGTGGTTTCTGTTAAATATGCCTTTGCCCATATTCGTAGAATTGATTCAATTCTGGTTTATTGGGTAAATTTCAACGTTTTCCGTTTGTTTTTGATCAAGTTATTACTATTGTTTTAAATATATCCTCGATATAATCGTTCAAAATGGATATCCAGGTTTAAATAATTTGTTATCGCATCACACTTCTCAATCATGATTTGTTTCGATTACAGTTATTTTGCTTTTAAAAGGCCTGTATTAGCCCAATATAACTGTAAATTTGACCGTTCAATTCTTGTTTTATTGGGCTTTCCAACCACTTTGACGATTTGTTTTGTCGAGATTTATATTGTTGTTTAAATTTCCTCCATATAACGTTCAAAATGGACATCCAGGATTTTTTCGTTATCGCAAATTACTCAAACATGCCTTTTGTTTCGATTGGTGGTTTCTGCTATTTTAATTGGGTCCCATAAGCCCATATTCGGAATTGATCGTTCAATTTTTGGTTATTTTAAATTATCAACTTTCTGGCCGTTTTTGGATCAAGATTCATACCTGTTGTTTAAATACCGATAAATCGCTCATTTATGGACATACCAAATTGAAATAATTTCGTTTCGTTTCACTCTCTACCAAATAAGCCATTTGTTTCGATTACATTTTTTGCTTTTTAATATACTGTTTAGCCCTATAAGGGTGACCGTTAATCTTGTTTATTGCGTAAACTGTCAACACCTTTTTTTTTGATGATTTGCCTGTTGTTTAAATATTTCCCGAATAACCTCATATATGGGACTACGTTTAAATAAAATTTTAACGGCAAGTCCCTCAAAACTGATTTCTGTCGATTCAGTCATTTTTTATTTTATAGCTCCTTAAGCCCTATAACTGTTGCATTGACCGTTCAATACTAGTGTAATTGCGGTAAATTATAAACTCGTCTTCATTTGTTTTGATCAAGATTCATTTCCATTGTTTAAATATTCCCTCGATATAATCGTTTCAAAAATGGACATCCAGGTTTTAATAATTCATTGCGGGTACACTTCTACTCAAAACATGCCGATTTCCCTTCATTACAGTCATTCACGCTTTTAAGGTGGCGCTCCATAGCCCATTAACTGTTCCTTGACCGTTTTCAATTCTTGTTTATTTGCGGTCAACTATCAACTGTAACTTGGTTTGTTTGGATCCAAGGTTCCGGACCTGTTGTTTAAATATTTCCCCCCGATATTCGCCATATATTGGACATAACAAGATTTAAAATGCGTTATCCGCGGTTTCCGTCCTACTCAATCATGCCGGTTTCTTCGATTCGAGTCATTTTCTTTTAAATATGGCGCTCCGTATTAACCCATATTTTGAAATTGACCGTTCAATTCTTGTGTTATTGCGATAAACTGTCAACCTTGCCCGCCGAATTTGTTTTGATCAAGATTCATTTCTTTTTTAAATATAACCCCTATATAATCGTTCAAAAATGGGTTTCCAAGGTTTTAATAAATATTTTTATCGCGGTACACAGTCTACTCCAAACATCCGATTTGTTTTCGATTACAGTGGTTTCTGCTATTTAAATATGGCGCTCCATATAAGCCCTTATTCTAGAACATTGACCTTCCAATTCATGTTTTTGCCCGGTAAAACTTTCAACTTGTACTTGCCATTTGTTTTGTCAAATTCATTATATTGTTTAAATATATCCCTCAAATTAATCTTCAAAAATGGATATCCGAGGGTTTAAATAATTGTGTTATCGCAATCACGATCTTCTCTCTTTGGTTTCAATTACAATTTTTTGCTATTTTATAGCGCTCCGTATTAGCTCATATAACAGTTGCATTGACAATTTCCAATTCTTGTTTTATTGCGGTAAACTTTCAACTTGTTAAACATTTGTTTTGATCGAGATTTATATCTGTTGTTTAAATATATCCCCCTTATAATCGTTCAAAAATGGACATCCCAGGATTTTAATAAATACTTTCGCGGTACAGTCTACTCAAACATCCCGATTTGTTTCCGTTAAGTGGTTTCTGCTATTTAAATATAGCCCTCCATAAAGCCATATTCTGTAGACATTGACCGTTCAATTTGTGTTTTGCAGTAAACTTTTCAACTTGTACTTGCCATTTGTTTTTGATCCAAAGATTCATTCTATTGTTTAAATATGTCCTCGGGAAAATCGTTCAAAATGGATATCCGAGGATTTAAATAATTTGTTATCCCCACAGTCTTCTCAATCAATGCCGATTTATTTTTCGATTACATTATTTTTGGCATTTAAATATATTTCCGTATTAAATATAACTGTTGCATTGACCGTTCAATTTTGTTTTTTTGCGATAAACTGTCAACGCGCCGATTTGTTTTGATCAAAGATTCCTTTTTATTGTCTAAATATTCCCTATTGATCGTTCCAAAAATGGGTCAGGTTTTAATAAAACCTTACTCCGGTTACACAGTCTACTCAAACGCCGATTTGTTTCGATTACGGTGGTTTCTGCCTATTTTAAAGGCTCCATATAAGCCCTATATTCTGTAATGCATTGAAGTTTCAATTCTTGTGTTTTGGGTAAATTATCAACTTGTACTTCCCGTTTTTTGATCCAAGATTCATAGCTGTTGTTTAAATAATTTCCCTCGATATAATCCTCATTTTATTGGACATACTAAGATTAAAATAATTGCCTTATCCATTTTACCTCTCTATAAATAAGCCGATTTGTTTCGATTCAAGGTGATTTTTTGCTTTTAAATATAGCGCTCCTGTGTATATAACGGTATGCATTGATTCAATACTTGAAATTAATTGCGGTAAATTATAAACTTTGCCGATTTGTTTTGATCAGATTCCATTTCTATTGTTTAAATATATCCCTCCTATATAAATCGTTCAAAATGGACATCCCAGGTTTTTAATAAATATTTTTCGCGGTACACAGTCTACTCCAAACATGCCGATTTGTTTCGATTACGATGGTTTCTGCTTTATTTAAATATAGCGCTCCATTGGCCCATATTCTGTAGACCTTGACCGTTCAATTCATGTGTTATTAAGGTAAACTTTCAACTTTCTTGCCAGTTTTGATCAAGATTCATTATTATTGTTTAAATATATCCCGTCGATATAATCGTTCCAAAAATGGATATTCCGAGGTTTAAATAATTGTGTTTCCAAGTCAATCTTCCAATCATGGATTTGTTTCGTTACGAGTTATTTTTGCTATTTAAATATAGCGCTCCGTATTGGCCCTATAACTGTATGCATTGACCGTTTTCAATTCTTGTTTTATTGCGGTAAACTTTCAACTTGTATTGACGATTTTTGTTTTTTGATCAAGTTTATATCTGTTGTTTTAAATATTCCCTCCATATAATCGTTCAAAAATTGGACATCCCGGTTTTTAATAATTCATTATCGCGGTACACTGTCTACTCAAACATGCCGATTTCTGTCGATTCGAGTCATTTTGCTATTTTAAGCGCTCCCGTATTGCCCCATATGACTGTATGCATTGACCGTTCAATACTTGTGGAATTGCGGTCCTTCCCAACAACCTTGCCGATTTGTTTTTGATCAAGATTCATACCCTGTTGTTTAAATATTTCCCCGATATAATCGGCTCATATATGGGCATAACGATTTAAAAATTGCGTTATCCGGTTTACAATCTACTCAATCTTGCCGTTTCCGTCGATTACAGGTCATTTTTGCTTTTAAATATAGCCTCCGTATTAAGCCCATTGACTGTATGCATTGACCGTTCAATTCTTGTGTTTTTGCAGTAAACTGTCAACTTGTACTTGCCATTTGTTTTGATCCAAGTTTGTACCTGTTGTTTAAATATTTTAATATAATCATCATATGGACCCACGATTTAAATAATTTGCGTTACAGCGGTGCACGGTCTATTTCAAACATGCCGATTTCTGTCGATTTGAATCATTTCTCTTTTTAATATGGCTCTGTATAAACCCATATAACTGTATCCATGACCGTTTCAATACTTGTGTTGTGCGGTTCTTCCTTTCGCCATTTGTTTTGTCAATATTCTCCTGTTGTTTTTTCCCTATTAATCGCTCATTTATGGAATTAAAGTTAAAATAATTGCTTATCGCGGTCCTCTCTCTCAAATAAACCGGTTGTTTCGATTACGAGTTATTTTTTCTATTTTAATATGCGCTCCGTATTAATATAACGGTAGGCTTGACCGTTAATACGTGTTTTGCGGTAAACGCAACTTGCCCATTTGTTTTGATCAAGATTTGTACCTGTTGTTAAATATTTCCCTAGATATAATCGCTCTTTTGGACAACCCGGTTTAAATAATTGCGTTACACGGTTTGTTCTCAAAAATGCATTTCTGCCGTTGAGGTTTTTGCTTTTTTGCGCTCCGTAAAAAAACTGTATGCATTGCCAATAGGTAATTGCGGTAAATTATAAACCATCCCGCCGATTTGTTTTGTCAATTCACATTTTTTTTCCCTCGGGAATCTTAAAATGGACATCCAATTTTAATAATTACGCGGTACCTATCTCCAAACATCGTTTCTGTCGATTACAGGTTTACCTTTGGTGGCTCCGTATAAGCCATTCTGTTGCCTTACGTTTCAAACGGTTTGGGTCAACTATCCCTTGGATTTTTTTTGTCAAAGATTCTTCTTTTTTTTTTCCCCGATATAATCCTTTATATGGACATAACATAATTTAAAATTGCTTTCCGGTTCGTTATAAACATGCAATTTGTTTCGATTGAGTGGTTTCTGCTATTTAAATAACGCTCTTGCCCATATATCTTATGCATTGACCTTTTCAATTCTTGTGTTTTGGGTAAATTTCAACCCTTGCCGATTTGTTTTATAAGATTTTTTTTTTGCTAAATATTCCCTCAAAATCTTCAAAATGGAAAATTTTAATTTACGTTTCGCGGTCTCCTCAAACTCCGTTCTTCGATTACATCATTTCTGCATTTGGTCTTAAAACCCTTGTGGCTTGAATATAATTTGTTTTGCTAAACTTCCTAATTCTTTTGTTTGATCAAAATTTTTTGTTAAATTTTCCTCATATAATCCTCATATGGACATACCAAGATTTAAAAAATTGCGTTTCGGGTAAAGTCTACTCAAACATGCCGATTTCTTCGATTCGAATCATTTCTGCTATTTAAATATAGCCTCAAAAACCCTTAACGGTGGGTTGACCTATAATACCGGTTTATTGCGGTAAACGCTTGTAACTTATTGGGTTTGTTTTGATCAAGATTTATTTTGTTTCTTTCCCCGATACAACCTTCATATGGACCCGGTTTTAAAAAAATTGCGTTATCGCGGTTCAATTCTTCCAATCATGCCGATTTCTTCGGTCGATTATTTTCTTTTAAATACCTTTGGCGCTCCTATTGCCCATATATGATGCCATTGAATTTCAATTCTTGTTGTTTGCGGTAAACTGTCCCTTTCGCCGGTTTGTTTTGATAAGATTCCTTTCTATTGTTTAATATACCCCTATATAATCGTTTAAAATGGACATCCAGGTTTTAATAAATATTTTTTTCGCGGGACAGTCTCTCAAACGCCGGTTTGTTTCGGTTGAGTGGTTTCTCTATTTAAAATGGCTCCCATAAAGCCCATATTCTTGTGCCGTTGACCTTTAAATTCTTGTGTTATTGCGGTAAATTACTCCCTTGCTTGCCGATTTGTTTTGATCAAGATTCATTTCTAATTTTTAAATTTCCCTCTATATAATCGTTCAAAAATGGACATCCCAGGTTTTTAATAAATATTTTATCGCGGTACAAGTCTACTCAAACATGCCATTTGTTTCGATTCGAGTGGTTTCTTATTTAAATATAGCCGCTCCTTATAACCCATATATCTGTAGCCATTGACCGTTCAATTCTTGTGTTATTGCGGTATTATCGCTTGTACTTGCCGGTTTTTTCATCAAGTTTGGTTTTTGAAATTGTCCCTCGATATGATCGTTCAAAATGGACATCCCAAGGTTTTAATTAATTACTTTTAGTCTCTCAAACATGCCGATTTCTGTGGTTACGAATCATTTCTGTATTTTAATATGGCGCTCTGTATAAACCCTTATAACCTGTTGCCCGGACCGTTCAATGCGTTTTTGCGGTTAACTTTCCAACTTTCTTGCCGATTTGTTTGGTCAATGTTATTTCCTGTTTTTAAATATTTCCTCGATAAATCGCTCATTTATGGAATAAAGTTAAAATAATTTGGGGTTATGCGGTCACTCTCCTCTCAAATAAACCGATTTGTTTCGTTACCGGTTTTTTCCTTTTTTAATTTGCGCTCCGTTTAACCCAAAATTTAGGCTTGACCGTATAATCTTGTGTTTTGCGGTAAACTGTCCTTTTACTTGCCATTTGTTTTGTCAAGATTTGCCTTTTTTTAAAATTTTCCCTAGATAAATCACTCCTTGGGACATCCACGGTTTTAAAATAAATTTGCGGTTTACAACAATTTGAATCTCTCAAACATCTGATTTCTGCCATTCGGAGGTCATTTTTTTGCTTTAATTTAAATTTAAAGCGCTCCTTAAATTATAACTGTTGCATTGACCGTTCAATACTAATTTAATTGCGGAAATTATAAAACTCATTGCCGGATTTGTTTGATCAGATTCTTTCCATTGTTTTAAATCTTCCCTCAATATAATCCCGTTCAAAAATGGACATCCAAATTTTTAAATAATTAATCGCGGTCCTATTTTGCCGATTTCTGTCGATTACGGGTTCACACCTTTTAGTGGCCCTCCTCAAACCCATAATAATTTATATTGACCTTCAATCCTTTGGGTCCTTCAACCCTTTTCAAATTTGTTTTGATCCAAAGTTCGTTCCTGTTGTTTAATTTTGATATAAATAATATATGGACAAACAAAATTTTAAAAATTGCGTTATGGGTTCAAGTCTCCCAACATGCCGATTTGTTTCGATTACAGTGGTTTCTGCTATTTTATAGCGCTTATAACCCTTATATCTTGTATGCATTGACCGTTAATTCTTGTGTTATTGCGGTAAATTATCAGCAATCCCGGTTTGTTTCTATCAAGATTTATTTTGTTCTAAATATTCCTCGATATGATCGTTCAAAATGGACATCCCAAGGTTTTAATAAACGTTGTCACTTAACCACAGTCTCTCAAACTCCCGATTTCCTGTGATTCAATATTTCTGCTATTTAAATATAGCGCTTGTATAAACCCTTAAAGGTGGGCTTGGCCGTATAATCTTGTTTATTGATAAACTTTGGCCCTTTCTTGCCATTTGTTTGATCAAAATTGTACCTGTTGTTTAAATATTTCCTCCAAATATAATCCTCATATTGGACATACCAAGATTTAAAAATTGCTTATCTTTTTGATCTACTCAAACATGCCGATTTCTGTGTTACGAATCATTTCTGCTATTTTAAAAACCCTGTATAAACCCATTAACGGTGGGCTTGACCGTATAATACTTGTTTATTCGGTCTTTTCCTTCCCGGATTTGTTTGATCAAATTTACCTGTTGTTTTTTTCCCCGATAAATCCTCATATTGGACACCAAGTTTAAAAATTGCGTTATCGCGGTTCAATTCTTCTCAATCATGCCTTTTGTCGATTAAGGTCATTTTGCTATTTAAAACCAGGTATTAGGACTGTACCATTGACCGTTCAATTCTTGTGTTTTGCGGTAAACTGTCCTTGTTTGCCATTTGTTTTGTAAATTCACTTTGTTTTAATTCCCTCTATATAATCGTTCAAAATGGACATCCCAGGTTTTTAATTACGTTATCGCGGTACATCTACTCAAACATGCCGATTTCTGTCGATTACGGTCATTCCGCTTTTTAATTAGCGCTCCATAAGCCATAAGCCTGGATGGCGCCCGTTAATTCTTGTGTTTTGCGGTAAACTTTCAACGCCCGATTTGTTTTGATCAAGATTCATTCATTGTTTAAATTTCCCTCATATAATCGTTCAAAAAGGTTAAAGTTTAAATAATTGTTTATCGCGTACAAGTCTTCTAATCTGCCGATTTGTTTGATTCAGTTATTTTGCTGTTTTGGCGCTCCTATTAATATAACTGTTCTTGACCTTCAATTCTTGTTTTTTGCGTAAACTTTCAACCTTGACGTTTGTTTTGTCAATTTATATCTGTTGAATTATTCCCTCATATAATCGTTCAAAATGACATCCAGGTTTTAAAATTCGTTATCGCTTTCTCTCAAACATCCGATTTCTGTCGATTACGAGTCTTTTGCTAAAATATGCGCTCTATTAGCCCTATGACTTGGGCCCATTGACGGTTCTACGTGGTATTGGGTCAACTATCAACCTTGCCGTTTGTTTGATCGATTCTATTTGTTTAAATTTTCCCCGTATAATCCTCAATATGGACATAACGTTTAAAGTGCGTTATCGGGTTCATCTACTCAATCATGGATTTTTCATTACAGTCTTTTTTTTTTTAAATATAGCGCTCCGTTTAGCCCATATGACTGTATGATTAGTTCAATTCTTGTGTTTTCGTCTGTCAACCTTGCCCCCGTTTGTTTTGATCAAGTTTGTACCTGTTGTTTAATTTTAGATATAATCGCTCATTATATGGACTTTGATTTTAATTGCGTTAGGCGGTACGTCTTTCAAACATGCCGATTTCTGTCTTCGAATCCTGCTATTTTAATAAGCCTTATAAACCCAATAACTGTATGCCAGCCGTTCAAACGTGTTTGCGGTTCTTCAACTTTACCCGTTTGTTTTGATCAATACTTTCCTGTTGTTTAAATATTTCCCTCGTTAAATCGCTCATTTATGGAATAACAAGATTAAAATAATTGCGTTATCGGGCCTCTCTTCCAAAAAACCGTTTTTTCGATTCGGTTATTTTTGCTTTTTAATATGCGCTCCATAACCCATATCTGTACCCAAATTGACCTTAAATTCTTGTTTTGGGTAAATTATCAACCTTGCCGTTTGTTTTTCAAGATTCATTTTTTGTCTAAATATTCCCCGCGATTAATCGTTAAAATGGACATCCAGGTTTTAATAATTACGTTTCCGGTACGTCTCTCAAACATGCCGATTTCTGTCGATTACATCATTTTGCTTTTAAATTGCGCTCCGTATAAGCCATATAACTGTATATTGACCGCCAATACTATTAATTGCGGTAAATTAAACTCGCCTTGGTTGTTTTGATCAAGATTCATTTCCATTTTTAAATATTCCTCATATAATCGTTCAAAAATGGCATAGGTTTTAATTAATTATCCGGGTTCAATTCTTCTCAATCATCCGATTTTCTTCGTTGGTTTTTGCTATTTAAATGCGCTCCGTATTGATATGACTTTGCATTGAGTTAATTCTTGTGTTTTGGGCTTCAACCGCCGATTTGTTTATCAAGATTCATTTTTCTATTTTTCAATATATCCCTCTATATAATCGTTCAAAATGGACTCCAGGTTTTAATTATTTTATCGCGGTCCGTCTCTCAAACATGCCGATTTGTTTCGTTACGGTGGTTTCTGCTATTTAAATATAGCGCTCCTAAAGCCCATATATCTGTACATTGACCGTTCTTTTGTTTTTATTGGGTAAACTTTCAACCTTCCGTTTGTTTTGATCCGTTCATTTCTATTGTTTAAATTTCCTCTTATAATCGTTCAAATGGACATCCCGGTTTTAAAATTTTTTATCGCGGTACCAATCTACTCAAACTGCCGATTTGTTTCGATTGGTGGTTTCTGCTTTTAAATTGCCTCCATATAAGCCCTTATCGCCATTGACCGTTCAATTCGTTTTTGCGGTAAATTATCCACTTGCCGATTTGTTTCTATCAAGTTTTTTTATTGTCTAAATATTCCCTCGAAGTCGTTCAAAAATGGACATCCAGGTTTTAATTACGTTATCGCCGGTACGTCTACTCAAACTCCGATTTCTGTCGATTGAATCATTTCTGCTTTTAAATTGGCTCCTGTATAAACCCTTATAACTTTGGGCTTGACCGTATAATACCCTTTATTGCGGTAAACTTGTCAACTTTTTTCCATTTGTTTGGATCAAAGATTTATTTCCTGTTGTTTTTTTCCTAGATATAATCCTCTTTTGGACGCCCACGATTTAAATTATTACATTATCGCGGGGCCCTATCTCTCAAACGCCGGTTTTCTGTCGATTACGGGTCATTCCGCTATTTAAGTGTAGCGCTCCTATGCCATAAACCGGATGGCTTGACCGTTTCCAATACCCGGTTATTGGCGGTCAACTATCAACTGACTTGCCGATTTTTTGGATCAAGATTCGTTCCTGTTGTTCTCTTTCCCCGATATAATCCTCATATATGGACATAACATGATTTAAAGGTGGTTATCGCGGTTCCAATCTCTCAAACTCCGGTTTGTTTCGATTTGGTGGTTTCTGCTGTTTAAATATGGTTCCATAAACCCTTATATCTGTTCTTGACCGTTCAATTCTTGTGTTGTGCGGTAAATTATCCCCTTGCCGGTTTGTTTCTATCAAGTTTTTTTTTTTGTCTAAATATTCCCTCGATTGATCGTTTCAAAATGGACATCCCAAGGTTTTTTTGTTATCGCGGTACAAGTCTCTTCAAACATGCCGATTTCTGTCGATTACGAGTCATTTTGCGTTTTATAGCGCTCCGTATTGGATATGACTGTTGGCCAAATTGACCGTTTCAATACGGAGGTATTGCGGTCCAACTATCAACTTGTCCGGTTTGTTTTGATCAAAATTCAACCTGTTGTTTTTTCCCCAATATAATCCCATATATGGACCTGTTGATTTAAAAATTGCGTTATCCGGTTCTGATTACTCAATCATGCCGATTTCCCTTCGATTACGGTCATTTTGCTATTTAAATATAGCGCTCCGTATTAGCCCATATGACCTTTCATTGACCGTTCAATTCTTGTGTTTTGCAGTAAACTGTCCCAACCTTGCTTGCCGATTTTTTTGATCAAAGATTTGTACCTGTTGTTTTCTTTAGATATTGTCAATATTGGACCTACCCGATTTAAAATAATTGCGTTGCAAAGTCTTATTCAAACATGCCGATTTCTGTCGATTACGAATCATTTCTGCTATTTTAAATAGCGCTTGTATTAACCCATATAAACCATGCCATGACCGTTCAATACTTGTGTTTCGGTTTAACTGTCCTTACTTGCCGATTTGTTTTGATCAATATTCTCCTGTTGTTTTTTCCTGGTATAATCCTCATTTTATGGAATAAAAGATTAAAATAATTGCGTTATCCGGGTACCTCTTACTCAAATAACCGATTTGTTTCGATTACGAGTTATTTTCTTTTAATTAGCGCTCCCGTATAAAGTTATAACGGTGGCTTGGCCTATAATACTTTGTTTTGCGGTCTTATCCTTTAACCCCGATTTGTTTTGATCAAAATTTGTACCTGTTGTTTAAATTTCCCTAATATAATGCTCAAATGGACAACCACGGTTTAAATAATTTGCGTTACAGCGGTACACTATCTTCCTCCATGCCGGTTTCTGTCGATTCAGTCATTCCCGCTATTTAAATTGGGCGCTCCATTAAGGCCCTAAACCTGGATGGGCTTGACCTTTCAATACTTGTGGTTTCGGTCCAACTATCAAAGCCTTTCCAGTTTGTTTGATAAAGATTCTTCCTGTTGTTTGTTTTCCCCCGATATAATCCCGGCTCATTATATGGACATAACCGGTTTAAAAGTTGCGTTATCGCGGTTCACAGTCTCTCAAACATCCGATTTTGTTTTTCGATTCGGTGGCCTGCTTTTAAATAAGCGCTCTACATAAGCCCATAAGGTTGACCGTTCAATTCTTGTTTTTGCGGTAGGGTATCAACTTGTAACGCCGTTTGTTTCTATAAAGATTTATTTTTATTGTCTAAATATATCCCTCGGTTAGTCGTTCAAAAATGGACATCCCAGGTTTTAATAATTACGTTATCCGGGTTTAAATCTACTCAAACATGCCGATTTCTGTCGATTACGAATCATTTCTCTATTTAAATATAGCGCTCTGTTATAAACCCATATAACGGTAGGCATTGACCGTTAAATACTTGTGTTTTGCGGTAAATTATCAACCTGTACCGATTAATTATTAACCAACCCGGTAAATTATCAACTTCCATTTGTTTTGGTCAAGATTCAATACCTGTTGTTTTTTCCCGAAAATCATTTTAAATGGACATCCCAGGTTTTAAAATTTGCATTTCCGGGTACATTGTCTTCTCAAACATGCCGATTTGTTTATTTACGAGTTATTTCTGCTATTTAAATATAAGCGCTCCGTATTGGCCCATATAACGATAGGCATTGACCGTTCAATTACAAATTTTGGGTAAACTATCTCTTCCCGGTTTTTTTGATCAAATTCTTTTCTACTGTTTAAATATTCCCTCATTCCTCGTTTTAAATGGACATCCCGGATTTTATAATTGCATTATCCTGTCACTGTCTTTTCTGCCGGTTGTTTGGGTTTGAGGGCATTTCATTTAAATATAGCGCTCCCGTAAGCCCCCTTTGGCGGAAGGCGACCGTTTTACCGGTTTTGCGGTAAATTATCAACCTGTACTTCCGTTTTTTTGATAAATCCATTTCCTATGGTTTAAATATGTCCCTCGATATAAGTTCCCTTGGACCCCAAAATTTTAATAATTGCGTTATCCGCGGTACCCAGTCAACTCAAATATGCCGGTTTTGTCGATTGGATCATTTTCTGCCATTTTAAATTAAGCGCTCTTAAATAAACCCTTATAACTTATGCCTTGACCGTTCAATAAATGTGTTTTGCGGTAACTATCCAACAAACCTTTGTTTGTTTTGATCCGTTGGGCTGTTGTTTTAAATATATCCCTCGATAAAATCGTTCATAAATGGACATCCCGGGTTTTCAATAATTGCTTTCGCTTTCCTGTCTCTCAAACATGCCGATTTTTGTCGATTACGGTTTTTCCCTTTTTAATATAGCGCTCCGTAAGGCCATAAACGGTAGGCATTGACCGTTTCAATATTGGTGGCGGTAAACTATCAACCTGGACTTTCCGATTTGTTTTGATCAAATTCATTTTACTGTTTAAATATTCCCTTGATATAATCGTTCATAAATGGACATCCCAAGGTTTTTTATAATTGCATTATCGCTGTACATTCCCTCTAACATGCCGATTTGTTTTCGATTTTGAGTCATTTCTGCTTTTAAATATAGGCCTCCATTAGCCCTTTAATTGGTAGGCGTTGACCGTTCAATACTGGTTTTTGCGGTAAATATCAACCCTGTTAACTTTCCGATTTGTTTTGATCAAGATTCATTTTCTGTTTAAATTTCCCTCGTATAATCGTTTCCCATTGGGTTCCAAGGTTTTATAATTGCTTATCGCTGTACACTGTCCTTCTTTAAATGCCGATTTGTTTCGGTTTGAGGTCATTTCTGCTAATTTTAAAGCGCTCCGTATTACCCATATAACGGTAGGCTTGACCGTTCAATAACCGTGTTATTGCGTTAAATTATCAACCCCTTGCCGATTTGTTTTGATCCCGGATTTTCGCCATGGATTTATATATATCCCTTAATATAATCGTTCCAAAATATAAATCCCAAGGTTTTTAACTGCGTTATCGCGGTACCACTGTCCTTAAACCATGCCGGTTTCGCCGATTACGGTCATTTCTGTTTTAAATGGGGCTCCGGTTGCCCCTATAACGGTGGCATTGACCGTTCAATATTTTGGGTAAATTATCCAAACTGACGCCGATTTGTTTTTCAAATTCCCTGTTGTTTAAATTTCCTCGATATAATCGTTCATAAATGGACATCCAAGGTTTTAATAATTGCATTATCGCCGGTTTCCTGTCTTCTCAAACCACTGATTTTTTCGATTACAAGTCATTTCTGCTTTTAAAAATGGCCTCTGGTTATAAAACCCAACTTTTGACCGTTCAATAAATGTGTTGTTGGGTAAACTATCAACCCTTTAACCCGGTTTGTTTTGATCAAGATTGGTTCCTGTTGTTTAAAATTTCCCTCGATTAATCGTTCATAAATGGACATCCCAGGTTTTTCATTATTGCGTTATCGCGGTACCTGTCTACTCAAACATGCCGATTTTTGTCGGTTACGAAACATTTCCCTGGCCTTTTAAAGGCGCTCCGGTATTAACCCTTATAACGGTAGGCATTGACCGTTAAATAACTTGTTTTGCGGTAAATTATCCAACCTGTACCGTTAATTATCAACTTTACCGGTAAATTATCATATTGCCGGTTTGTTTGATCCAAATTCATACCTGTTGTTTAAATATTCCGCGGTAAATCATTTTGTAAAATGGAACCCAGGTTTTAATAATTGCATTATCGCGGTTTTGTCTTCTCAAACTGGCCGATTTGTTTCGGTTACAGTTATTTCTGCTATTTAAATATGGCCTCCTATTAGCCCTTTATAACGATAGGCGTTGACCGTTTCCAAACCATGTGTTATTCTTAAACTATCATCCTGTACTTTCCGATTTGTTTTGATCCAAAATTCATTTCTTTTAAATATATCCCCTCATATAATCGTTCATAAATGAACTTCCAGGATTTTAATAATTGGGTTATCGCCGGTCCTGTCTACTCAAACATGCCGATTACTGTCGATTGGAGTCATCTCCCTGCAAATAAACCTCGTATATACCCATATAACGGTGGCATTGACTTCAATAACTTTGTTAATTAGAATTATGAACTTTTACTTGCCAATTTGTTTTGTCGGTTTATTATTGTTTAAATATTCCCTGGATTAATTGTTTAAAAATGGACATACCAAAATTTAAATAATTGCGTTTCGCGGTACCTGTCTTAAACATGGCGATTTCCTGTCGATTACGAGTCATTTTCTGCTATTTTAAATTGCGTCCCTATTGGATATAACGGTAGGCATTGACCGTTCAATACTTGTTTCGGTAAATTTATCAAACTGTACTTGCCGTTTGTTTTGATCAAAGATTCCAACCTGTTGTTTAAATATATCCCTCATATAATCGTTCATAAATGGGACATCCCAGGATTTTAATAATTGCTTATCGCGGTACCTGTCTTCTCAAACACGATTTTTGATTACAAGTCATTTCTACTTTTAAAATATAGCGCTCTGTAAACCCATATAACTGTATGCCTTGACCGTTCAATAAATGTGTTGTTGCGGTAAACTATCAACAGCCCTTTGATTTGTTTTGATCAAGATTTGGTTTCCTGTTGTTAAATTATCCCTCAATTTCTTTCATAAATGGACCTTCCCAGGTTTTTCATTATTGCGTTATCGCGGTACACCTACTCAAACATGCCGATTTTTTCGATTCAGAACTTTCCCTTTTTTAATATAGCGCTCGGTATTAGCCCTTATAACGGTGGGCATTGAAATTTAAATAACGTTTATTGCGGTAAATTATCCCTTGCGATTAATTATCAACTTTACCTTTTATCATATTGCCGATTTGTTTTTGATCAAATTCATACCTGTTGTTTAAATATTCCCGGTATAATCATTTGTAAAATGGACATCCCAAGTTTTATAATTGCATTATCGCTTACACTTCTTTTTGCCGCCGTTGTTTTCGATTTTGAGGCATTTCTGCTTTTAAATAAAGCCCTCGTATTAGCCCATATAACGAAAGGCTTGACCGTTCCAATACATGTTTGGCCTTGAAACTATCATCCTGTCCCGTTTTTTGATAAAATTCCATTTCTACTGTTTAAATTTCCCCCGTATAATCGCATAAATGGACATCCCAGGATTTTTATAATTTGCGTATCGCTGTCACTTCTTCTCTAAGTCCGATATGTTTTCGATTTTGAGCATTTCTGCTTTTAAAAGGCTCCTTTAGCCCATATAATGGGAGGCATTGACCGTTCAATCTTGTTTTGCCCGGTAAATTATCAACCTGTCTTCGCCGGTTTTTTTGATCAAGATTCATTTCTTTGTTTAAAATATTCCTCCCGATATAATCGTTCCTTAAATGGACTCCCAAAATTTTAATAATTGCGTTATCGCGGTACACAGTCAACTCCAAATTCCGATTTCTGTCGATTGGGTCATTTCTGCTATTTAAACATGCGCTCCGTATAAACCCAAAACCCTGTTGCCTTGACCGTTCAAAATGTGTTGTGCGGTAAACTATCAACAATCCCGCTGATTTGTTTTGATCAAGATTGGTTCCTGTTGTTTTTTCCTCAATTGTTATTAGACATCCGGGATTTCAACCAATTTGCGTTTCGCGGTCCTGTCTCTCAAACATGCCGATTACTGTCGATTGAGTCATCTCTTTTTTAATAAAGCGCTCGTATAACCCATATAAGTGGGCATTGACCGTTCAATACTTGTGTTATTGCGGTAATTGAACTTGCCCCAATTTGTTTGATCAAGTTTTATCTTTGTTTTATATCCCTGGATATAATTGTTTAAAATGGACATACCAAGATTTAAATAATTGCGTTATCGCGTACCTGTCTACTCAAACATGGCGATTTCTGTCGATTACGAGTCATTTCTGCTATTTAAATGTGGCGCTCCTGTTTAGCCCATATAACGTAGGATTGACCGTTCAATACGTATTGGTAAATTATCAAACTGTACTTGCCGATTTGTTTTGATCAGATTCATTTCTATTGTTTCAATATATCCCTCTATATAATCGTTCAAAATGGACATCCAGGTTTTAATAAATATTTTATCGCGGTACAGTCTACTCAAACATGCCGATTTGTTTCGATTACGAGTGGTTTCTCTTTTAAATATAGCGCTCCATATAAGCCCATATATCTGTATGCATTGACCGTTCAATTCTTGTTTTATTGCGTAAACTTTCAACTTGTACTTGCCGATTTGTTTTTGATCAAATTCATTTCTATTGTTTAAATATTCCCTCTATATAATCGTTCAAAATGGACATCCAAGGTTTTAATAAATATTTTTCGGTCATCTCTCCAAACTTGGATTTGTTTCGATTACAGTGGTTTCTGCTATTTAAATATAGCGCTCCATATATATTTCTGTGCTATTGACCGTTCAATTCTTGTGTTTTGGGTAAATTTCAACTTGTACTTCCGATTTGTTTCTATCAAGATTTATTTTTTGTCTAAATATATCCTCGATATGATCGTTCAAAAATGGACATCCCAAGTTTTAATAATTACGTTATCGCGGTACATCTCTCAAACATGCCGATTTCTGTCGATTACGAATCATTTCTGCTATTTAATATAGCGCTCTGTTAAACCCATATAACGGTAGGCATTGACCGTATAATACTTGTGTTATGCGGTAATTCAACTTTACGGATTTGTTTTGATAAGATTCGTACCTGTTGTTTAAATATTTCCCTAGATATAATCGCTCATATTTGGACATACCCGATTTTTTTACATTTCGCTTTATCTTAAAACATGCCGATTTCTGTCGATTACGGTCTTCCCCTTTAAGTGTAGGCTCCGTATTTAAATAAACCTGGATGGCGACCGTTAATACTGTAGCGGTCAACTAAACTTACCGATTTGTTTGATCAAGATTCTTCCTGTTGTTTTTCCCGTAATCGCCATATATGGACCATGATTTAAAATTGCGTTATCGCGGTTCCAATTACTCAAACATCCGATTTGTTTCGATTACGGTGGTTTCTGCTTTTAAATAGCGCCTACAAAGCCCTATCGCCATTGACCGTTCAATTCTTGTGTTTTGGGGAAATTACAACTCTTCCGTTTTTCTTCAAGTTTATTTTTTTGTCAAATTTCCCTCTTGATCTTCAAAATGGACATCCCAAGTTTTAATTCGTTATCGCGGTACGTCTCCAAACATGCCCGATTTCTGTCGATTACAGTTTTTGCTTTTAAATATGGCTCCGTATTGTTTGACTGTATGCTTGACCGTTCAATACGGGTTTGCGGTCAACTTCAACTTCCCGATTTTTTTGATCAAGATTCTACCTGTTGTTTTTTTCCCCCATATAATCGCTATATGGACTCTGTTTAAAAATTGCGTTATCGCGGTTCATCTACTCAATCCCCCGATTTCTGTCGTTAAGGTTTTTATTTAAATATGGCCTCCTTTACAATATTATGCATTGCCGTTCAATTCTTGTGTTTTTGCATAAACTGCAACTTTACCCGATTTGTTTTGATCAAATTTGTACCTTTGTTTATTTCCCAGATATAATCTATATGGACATCCACGATTTAAATAATTGCGTTACAGCTAATCTATTCAAACATGCCGATTTCTTCGATTACGAATCTTTCCTTTTTAATATAGCCTCTGTATTAAAAATAACTGCCTGCCTTTCAATCGTTTATTGCGGTTCTTCAACCTTCCGTTTGTTTTTGATCAATATTTTCCCTGTTGTTTAAATATTTCCCTCGATAAATTCGCTCATTTATGGAATAAAAGTTAAAATAATTGCGTTATCCGGGTACCTCTCTCCAAATAAGCCGTTTGTTTGATTACGAGTTATTTTTGTTTTTGGGCTCCGTATAAACCCCAATAAGGGCATTACCTATAATACTTGTGTTATTGGGTAAAAACCCCTTGCCATTTGTTTTTGATCCAGTTGTACCTGTTGTTTAAGTATTTCCTAGATATAATCGCTCTATGGACATACCACGGTTTAAATAATTTCTTGGGTTTTTCTCTCAAACATGCCGATTTCTTCGTTGGTCATTCACCTATTAGTGGCCTCCTTAAGCCCATAAACCTGGATGGCGACCTTCAATCGTGGTATTCGGTCAACTATCCAATTCCGATTTGTTTTTGATCAAAGTTGTTCCTGTTGTTTAAATCTTCCCCGATATAATCCCCCAATATGGACCCTTATTTAAAGTGGTTATCGCGGTTCCAATCTCTCAAACATGCCGTTTTTTGATTGGGTGGTTTCTTTTAAATGGCGCTCAAAACCCTATTCTGTTGCATTGACCGTTCCATTCTTGTTTATTGCGGTAAATTATCAACAACGCCGATTTGTTTCTATCAAATTTTTTTTATTGTCTAAAATTGTCCTCGATTGATCGTTCAAATGGACATCCCGGATTTTAATAATTACGTTATGGGTTTTGTCTACTCAAACTCCGTTTCTTCGTTAATCTTTCCTATTTAAATACGCTCTGAAACCCCCATATAACGGTAGGACCGTTAAATCGTGTTTTGCGGTATATCAACCTGTACCGATTAATTTCTTTAAGGTAAATTACAACTTCCGTTTTTTTTGATCAAATTCATACCTGTTGTTTAAATATCGCGATATAATCATTTGTAAATGGACATCCCGGTTTTAATTTGCTTATCGGGTTTTCTTCTCAAACATCCGATTTGTTTCGGTTACGAGTTAACTGCTATTTAAATATGGCCTCCGTATTAGCCCATTGTGGCATTGACCGTTCAAACATGTTTTTCGGTAAACTATCATCCTGTACTTTCCGTTTGTTTTTGATAAATTCTTTTCTGTTTAAATATTCCTCGATATTTTCTAAATGGACACCCAGGTTTTTATAATTGCTTATCGCTGACTGTCTTTTTCTAACATGCCGTTTTTTTGATTTTGGGGGCTTTCTGCTTTAAATATGCGTCCGTAAGCCCATATAATGGTGGGACCGTTCAAACTTGTGTTGGGTAGGTTCAACCTTACTTGGATTTGTTTTTGGTCAAGATCCATTTCTATAGTTTAAATACCCTCATATAATCGTTCATTGGACATCCAAAATTTTTAATTGCTTATCGCTACGTTCTATCCCATTTCTGTCGTTCAGGTCATTTCTCCATTTAAATATGGCTCTTTTAAAACCCATATAATGCCTTGACCGTTCAATAAATGTTTTTGCTAAACTTCAACTTTACTTTGATTTGTTTGTCGGTTCTGTTTTTAAATATTCCCTCGATATAATCTTTAAATGGACAAGGTTTCTTTGCTTTCCGGTACTTCTCTCAAACATGCCGATTTTTGTCGTTTGATTATTTCTTTTTTAATATACCCGTATTAATTAAGGTGGGCTTGACCGTTCAATATTTTGCTAAACTATCAACCTTCTTTCCGATTTGTTTGATCAAAATTCATTTCTTGTTTAAATTTCCCCGTTAATCGTTAAATGGTCCAAGTTTTTTTTTGCTTATCCTTTTCATTTTTCTCTAACATGCCATTTGTTTCGTTTTGGGTCATTCTGCTTTTAAATTGCCCTATTAGCCCATTAAATGGTGGCTTGACCGTTTAATACTGTTTTGGTAAACTATCCCTTACCCGTTTGTTTTTGATCAAGTTATTTTACTGAAATTTCCCTCGATAATCTTCATAAATGGACATCCAGGTTTTATAATTGCATTATCGCTGCCTTCTTCTCTAAATTTGCCATTTTTTGATTTGGTCATTTCTCTAATTTAATATAGCGCCCATTACCCATATAACGGTGGCTTGGGTTCAATACGTTTATTGCGTTAAATTATCAACTTGTCCCATTTGTTTGATAAGTTTATACAATGGTTATATTCCCTAATAAATCGTTCATAAAATTAAATCCCAGGTTTTAATAACCGTTATCGCTCCTGTCAATTAAACATGGGTTCTTCGATTACGTACTGCTATTTAAATGTAGCCTCCCGTTTCCCTTATAACGGGGTGCCGTTCAATACTTGTGTTTCGGTAAATTTCAAACTTCCCCGATTTTTTATCAAATTCCCTGTTGTTTTTTCCCTCGATATTCGTTCATAAATGGACAAGGTTTTTAATTCATTATGCGGTACCTGTCTTCTCAAAACATTTTTATTACTCTTTCTCTAAAAAAAACCTTTATAACCAATAACTGTATCTTGACCGTTCAATAAATTGTTTTTAAACTATCCAACTTGCCCGTTGTTTTGTCAATTGTTTGTTTTAATCCCCTCATTTCTTATAAATGGACTGGTTTTCATTTTCGTTATCCCGGGTACCTGTCTATAAACATGGATTTTTGTCGATTACGGTTTCTTTTTTATGGCCTCGGTAAACCCCTTATAACGTGGCATTGACCGTTAAATATTGTTTTTGCGGTAAATTATCGCCTGTCCGATTAATTATCAACACCTTAATTATCTTTGCCGTTTGTTTTGATCAAGACATACCTGTTGTTTTTATCCCCGATATAATCATTTGTAAATGGACATCCCGGTTTTAATAATTGCATTATCGCGGTACATTGTCTTCTCAAACATCCGATTTGTTTTCCGGTTACGTTATTTCTGCTTTTAAAATAGCAACCCGTATTAGCCCATATAACGATGGCTTGACCATTCAGCCATGTGTTATTGCGGTAAATATCATCCTGTATTTGTTTTTTGATCAAATTCATTTTCTGTTTAAATATTCCCTCGATAAATCGTTTATAAATAGACATCCCGGGTTTTAATAATTTGCGTTATCGCGGTACACTGTCTCTCAAACATGGAAATTACTGTCGATTACAGGTCATCTCTGCTATTTTTAAAACGCTCCGTATAACCCCAAAACGGTGGCCATTGCCTTCAATAACGTTTTTGCGGTAAATTGTGAACCCCCTTGAATTTGTTTTGATCAAGGGTTTATATCTTTGTTTAAATATTCCCGGATTAATTTTAAAAATGGACATACCAAGATTTAAATAATTGCGTTATCGCCTTTGTCTCCAAACATGGCGATTTCCTGTCGATTACCGGGTCATTTCTTAAAAAATGTGGCTTCCCATTTAGCCCATATAACATTGGGCATTGACCGTTAATACCAATTTTTGCATGAATTATCAAACTGTACTTGCCAAATTTTTTGATCAAAATTCCTTACCTGTTGTTTTAAATATATCCTCGATATAATCGTTTCATAAATGGACATCCAAGTTTTAATAATTGCAATTTCGGTTTTAACTGTCTTCTCAAACATGGCTGATTTTTCCGTTGAAGTCATTTTCTGCTTTTAAATTAGCGCTCTGTATAACCATATAACTGTACCTTGACCGTTCAATAAATTGTGTTATTCCGGTAAACTATCAACAAACTTGCTGATTTGTTTTTGATCAAGTTGGTTCCTGTTGTTTAAATATTCCCTCAATTCGTTTCATAAATGGACATCCCGGTTTCATTATTGCGTTTCAGTTACCATTCTACTCAAACAACCGATTTTTGTCGATTCGGAATTTCTGCTATTTTAATATAGCGCTCGGTATTAGCCCTTATAACGGTAGGCATTAAATTCCTTGTTTATTTTCCGGTAAAATTTCCAACCTTTCCGATTAATTATCCTTTACCGGTAAATTATAATTTGCCGGTTTGTTTTGATCCAGATTCCTCCTGTTGTTTAAATATACCCGATAAATCATTTGTAAATGGACATCCCAGGTTTTATAATTGCATTATCGCTGTACACTGTCTTTTAACATGCCGATATGTTTCGATTTTGAGCATTTCTGCTATTTAAATATAGCCCGTATTAGCCCATATAACGATAGGCATTGACCGTTCAATACATGTGTTATGCGGTAAACTATCATCCTGTCTTTCCGATTTGTTTTGATCAAGATTCATTTCTACTGTTTAATATATCCCTCGATATAATCGTTCTAAATGGACATCCAAGGTTTTATAATTGCATTATCGCTGTACTGTCTTCTCTAACATGCCGATTTGTTTCGATTTTGAGTCATTTCTGCTATTTAAATATAGCGCTCCGTATTAGCCCATATAATGGTAGGCATTGACCGTTCAATACTTGTGTTATTGCGGTAAATTATGAACTTGTATTTGCCAATTTGTTTTGATCGAGATTTATATCTATTGTTTAAATATATCCCTCGATATAATTGTTTAAAAATGGACATCCCAAAATTTTAATAATTGCGTTATCATGTTTGCATCAACTCAAATATGCCGATTTCTGTCGATTACGAGTCATCTCTGCTATTTTAACATAGCGCTCCGTATAAACCCATATAACTGTATCCTTGACCGTTCAATAATGTGTTGTGCGGTGAACTATCAACATACTTGCTGATTTGTTTTGATCAGATTGGTTCCTGTTGTTTAAATATATCCCTCGATATAATCGTTCATAAATAGACATCCAGGTTTTAATAATTGCGTTATCGCGTACACTGTCTACTCAAACATGCCGATTACTGTCGATTACGAGTCATCTCTGCTATTTTAATAAAGCGCTCTGTATAAACCTATATAACGGTAGGCATTGACCGTTCAATACGTTTGTAGCGGTAAATTATGAACTTAGCTCCAATTTGTTTGATCGAGTTTATATCTATTGTTTAAATATATCCCTGGATATAATTGTTTAAAAATGGACATACCAGATTTAAATAATTGCGTTATCATGATACCTGTCTGCTCAAACATGGCGATTTCTGTCGATTACGAGTCATTTCTGCTATTTTAATATAGCGCTTTGTATTGGCCCATATAACGGTAGGCATTGACCGTTTAATACTTGTGTTATGGCGGTAATTTATCAACCTGTACTTGCCGATTTGTTATGATCAAGATTCATACCTGTTGTTTAAATATATCCCTCGATATAATCGTTCATAAATGGACATCCCAGGATTTTAATAATTGCATTATCGCGGTACACTGTCTTCTCAAACATGCTGATTTTTTTCGATTACAAGTCATTTCTGCTATTTAAATATAGCGCTCTGTATAAACCCATATAACTGTAGGCATTGACCGTTCAATACATGTGTTATTGAGGTAAACTATCAATTTGTACTTGCCGATTTGTTTTGATCAAGATTGGTTCCTGTTGTTAATGTATCCTCGATATAATCGTTCATAAATGGACATCCCAGGTTTTCATTATTGCGTTATCGCGGTACTGTCTACTCAAACATGCCGATTTTGTCGATTACGAACATTTCTGCTATTTTAATAAGCGCTCGGTATTAGCCCTTATAACGGTAGGCATTGACCGTTAAATAGCGTGTTATGCGGTAAATTATCAACCTGTACCGATTAATTATCAACTTTCCGGTAAATTATCATATTGCCGATTTGTTTTGATCAGATTCATACCTGTTGTTTAAATATATCCGCATATAATCATTTGTAATGGACATCCCAGGATTTTTATATGCATTATCGCTGTACACTGTCTTTTACATGCCGATATGTTTTCGATTTTGAGGCATTTCTGCTATTATAATATAGCGCTCCGTATTAGCCCATATAACGGTAGGCATTGACCGTTCAATACTGGTGTTATTGCGGTAAACTATCAACCTGTACTTTCCGATTTGTTTTGATCAAGATTCATTTCTACTGTTTAAATATATCCCTCGATATAATCGTTCATAAATGGACATCCCAGGATTTTTATAATTGCATTTTCGCTGTACACTGTTTTCTCTAACATGCCGATTTGTTTCGATTTTGAGTCATTTCTGCTATTTAAATATAGCGCTCCGTATTAGCCCATATAATGGTAGGCATTGACCGTTCAATACTTGTGTTATTGCGGTAAATTATGAACTTGTATTTGCCAATTTGTTTTGATCGAGATTCATATCTATTGTTTAAATATATCCCTCGATATAATTGTTTATAAATGGACATCCCAAAATTTTAATAATTGCGTTATCGCGGTACACAGTCAACTCAAATATGCCGATTTCTGTCGATTACGAGTCATTTCTGCTATTTGAATATAGCGCTCCGTATAAACCCATATAACTGTATGCCTTGACCGTTCAATACTTGTGTTATTGCGGTAAACTATCAATTTGTACTTGCCGATTTGTTTTGATCAAGATTGGTACCTGTTGTTTGAATATATCCCTCGATATAATTGTTCATAAATGGACATCCCAAGATTTTAATAATTGCGTTATCGCGGTACACAGTCAACTCAAACATGCCGATTACTGTCGATTACGAGTCATCTCTGTATTTTAATAAGCGCTCCGTATAAACCCATATAACAGTAGCATTGACCGTTCAATACTTTGTATGTGCGGTAAATTATGAACGACTTGCCAATTTGTTTTGATCGGTTTATATCTATTGTTTAAATATATCCTGGATATAATTGTTTAAAAATGGACATACCAAGATTTAAATAATTGCGTTATCGGTACACTGTCTACTCAAACATGGATTTCTGTCGATTACGAGTCATTTCTGCTATTTAATATAGCGCTCGGTAAGCCCATATAACGGTAGGCGTTGACCGTTAAATACTTCGTTTATTGCGTAATTATCAACCTGTACCGATTAATTATCAACCTGTACCGATTAATTATCAACTTCACCGGTAAATTATCAACTTGCCGATTTGTTTTGATCAAGATTCTACCTGTTGTTTAAATATATCCCGATATAATCATTTGTAAATGGACATCCCAGTTTTAATAATTGCATTATCGCGTACTTCTTCTCAAACATGCCGATTTGTTTCGGTTACGAGTTATTTCTGCTATTTAAATATAGCGCTCGTATTAGCCCATATAACGATGGGCATTGACCGTTCAATCGTATGATTGCGGTAAACTATCAACTTGTCCTAGACGATTTGTTTTGATCAAGATTCTTTTCTATTGTTTAAATATTTCCTCGATATAATCGCTTCTATATGGACATAACACGATTTAAATAATTGCGTTATCGCGGTACACAGTCTACTCAAACATGCCGATTTGTTTCGATTACAGGTCATTTCTGCTAGTTAATTTGGCGCTCGTATAAGCATATAGCTAATACTGCCTCCGTACCTAGTAGTATGGCGTTTGGCTTAAAACCGAAGGTCGTGGGTTCGAATCCTGCGGGACTCAAAAAATTTTCATTGTTGTTTCCTAGATGATTAGGGCAATTTGGGTCGATCACCCAATTGTCTAAAAAGTTAGATGATCCATGCGTCGGATGGGCATGTAAAAAGTCGGTCCACCTACCAACCCGCATTGGACCAGCGTGGTGGAATATGGTCCAAAACCCTCTAATGGATAGGAATTGTATTAGGGAGCCTATGTCCAGTAGTGGACTAACACAGGCTGATTATGATGATGATGATGATGATAAGCCCATAAAACGGTATGCATTGCCCGTTCAATACTAGTGTTATTGCGGAAAATTACCAACAGCACTTGCCGATTTGATTTAATCGAGATTTATATCTGTTGTTTAAATAGTCCCTCGATGTAATCGTTCATAAATGGACATCCAGGATTTAATAATTGCAATAATCGCGGTCACTGCCTACTCAAATATGCTGATTGGTTTTGATTACTAGTCATTTCTGGTATTTAAATATAGCGCTCGTATTGGCCCATATAACGGTGGCATTGACCGTTCAATATTTGAGTAAATGCGGTAAAGTATCAACCTATACTGCCGATTTGCTTTGATCAGATTAATTTCTGTTGTTTACATATTCCTTCCATATTATCGCTACTAAGTCGACATCCCAGGATTTTAATAATTTAATTTTTGTGGTATATCGTCTACTCAATCATGCAGATTTGTTTCAATTAAGAATAATTTCAGCTCTTTGAATAAAACATTCCGTATAAGCCCATATAACTGTATGCCTTGACCGTTCAATACTTGTGTTATTGCGGTAAATTATCGACCTGTACTTGCCGATTTTTATTTAATCAAGATTCATTTCTGTTGTTAAAATATATCCCTCCAGGATAATCGCTTCTAAGTGGACATCCCAGATTTTAATAATTGCATTATTGCTGTTTATAGTCTACTCATTTATGCCGATTGTTTCGATTACGAGTCATTCTGCTATTTAAATATAGCGCTCCGTATTAGCCAATATAACTATATGCCTTGACTGGTTAATACTTGTGTTCTCTCGATAAATTATCAACTTGTACTTGCCGATTTGCTTTGATCAAAACTCATTTCTGTTGTTTACTATTTCCTTGATATGATCCTTCTAGTAAATCCCAAGTTTAATACTTGCGTTATCGCGTACCTGTCTACTCAAATAAGCCGATTTGTTTCGATTCAATTCATTTCTGCTACTTAATTATCACGCTCCTTATAAGTTCATATAACGTTTTGCGTTGACCGTTCAATACTTGTGTTATTGCGGTAAATTATCAACCTGTACTTGCCGATTTGTTTTGATCAAGATTCATTTCTGTTGTTTAAATATATCTCTTGATATAATCGTTCATAAATGGACATCCCAGGATTTTAATAATTGTATTATCGCAGTACTGCTGCTCAATCATGCTGATTTGTTTTCGATTACTAGTCATTTCTGGTATTTAAATATAGCGCTCCGTATAAGCCCATATAACTATATACCTTGACTATTTAATACTTGTTGTGCGGTAAATATGAACTTGTACTTGCCGATTTGCTTTGATCAAAACTCATTTCTGTTGTTTCATATATCCCTCAATACAATCGCTTCTAGTGGAAATCCAGGTTTTAATAATTGCGTTATCGCGGTCACTGTCTACTCAAACAAGCCGATTTGTTTTGATTACAAGTCATTTTGCTTTTTTAGTATAACGCTCCGTATGACCCCATATAACTGACCGTTCAATCTTGTGTTATCGCGGTAAATTCGAAACTTGTACTTGCCGATTTGTTTTCCGATTGATTTGATTGATGATTTTTGCTAAATAAGCCACGTACAGAGTACGTAAGTTATACGAAGTTTATGTCTCCTGGATCGTCGACGATCGGTTAACACCGGACGCCGACGGTTTGCGACTTATTTCGATTGCTGGCGGTGAGAACTGACCTGGAACCGGGTGTTCTAGTTACGGCGGTGTGTT
The DNA here is from genome assembly GCA_029286875.1 of Lamproptera curius. Classification (NCBI taxonomy): domain Eukaryota; kingdom Metazoa; phylum Arthropoda; class Insecta; order Lepidoptera; family Papilionidae; genus Lamproptera; species Lamproptera curius. Next base: position 108,057 of record JAGSMT010000411.1, on the reverse strand, counting down.
GTGTCGCTGTGCTCGTGCGGGCGAACTCGGTGTGTGTGCTATCCCTACTGGTGGTAAGGTTGGATTCAGGACCCCTTGGTTCCGGGTCTCGTGACCCTTCCTCGTCGGTCAGAGAACGTTTCGCGGTTTACGCTTTTGACTGACGCGTTTGGATCGGCGTATGCTTGCTACTTTACCAGCGGGTTGCTGTGTTGACTACTTTATCATTGTGTTTTCGGTTAACTTTTAAGTGCTTACGGATTGTCGGCAATTGCGTCGCTGTGAAGTCTACATTCGTTGGTACCCTGCGCCCCGTGGCGCGGCGGATAATTGTTTTGAACTCGGTTGCTTTTGGAGTGTGGATGCGTGAGCAAAATTTGGCATGCATAAGCCATGATTGGTCGCTGTCCTTGCCTAAAGTTTATATTTGAGGCATTTTACGTTAGAATTCGTTGGTGATAGAACTGGTCGGAGCGAACAAAGGCTTTCTCTAACGTCCTGAATATGACTTTTGAACAACTTTGCATTCGAAAGGTCTGCCTGGTTTGCCTTCCTTTCCCATGGGATCGGTTGGCCGTAAAGTTTTAGTTGCCCTAGTGTCTGGTGTCCCGGCCAGCGGTGGCCTTATCCTGACGCCTGGGTTGAGGACCGGGGGTATCGTGTAATCGACGTAATCTAGACCGATGAAGTGTGTCTCCACTTTTATCGGGATTGACTCGATTCTCCATTTACAAAACCAATCGCCTAAACAATTTATCGCGTTTTGAAGCTTTTAAAGATATAGTTTGGTATAAACGACGAACAATAGGAAGAGCGCTGTCATCGGCGAAAGTGCAGATTGACATCGTCGGGCTTTGGAATGTCGGTCGTGTAGGCGCGATATTAAAAGGTAGGATCGATCCGAGGACGCCCGCTTGAAGCGGACGGTTCGTGGACGGGTGCCTCGACTCGATATCGAAAGGCGATTCGACAAGTGGCTTGGATGATGTGGAACCAGCCTGTCCGGCACTTTGAGTGTGCGGCTCGTAAATCAAGCCGTTGTGCCAGACTTTGTCAAATGCTTTGTGACATCGAAGACGGCCCTGTGATCGGGTTTGGGTTGATAAAGGCCATTCAGAATAATTCCGTCGGCGATAAATTTGGTCAGGACACGGTTGCTCGGACGAAAACCTCTCAATTGCTCGTCTGGGATGAGGTTATTGGACAGGTGTGGTCTTTCAACCGGAAAGGGTTGCGTTCAAACGCCCAACAGTTGACAAGCTAATTGGACGATAACTCTGGGTAGGTTAAACTTTGTTCGGCTTGGATACGATGACATTGGCTTCTTTCAGGCATCAGGAAAAGTACATGTCGATAGTAAAATGTTAAAAATGTTGATAACACACAGACAATAGGGCCTGGCAAGTATTTTAACGTTCTTTGAGGATACGGTCTGGGCCTGGTGCCGACCGAGGTTTAAGACCCTTAATAATTTCCGGACCTCCTCCGGGGTCACTGGCTTTAAATTATCGCCCTCTGGTGAAGGCACCCTAAGTTCGACTAGACGGTCCACCTCCGATGGTGGGCGGCTCGGCCGTGTGCGCGAGATGGCGTACATTGCTCTTCTAGCGTATCGGCTAAGCATTCGGCTTTTCAAAGGTCATCAGCTAATCCCGGTTGGCCTTTGATAATGGCGGCATGGCGTCACGGGTTCAACTTCACGTCGGCCAACTGCCAAAGGCGGTGTGCGATAACAATCTTCCGTCAAACCTAACCCAAGCCTTTGCGTGTAACTCTATCCTATCTCTGACCTCTAGCTGGAAGTTCCTAAGCGAAATCGGTTTGACTCAGAGGATAGCGATAAAACCCCGCAAGTGAATTTTTCTCTCTTATCAGGCATCGAATACTGAATGGCAAGCCAAAGTTGCGGTTGCCAAACCGCTGTCCTTTCCGGAGTCGTCGATGGCTGATGAGATTCGTTTGATCTGTCGTGGCACGAAACGCTTTGTCTACACTATCAATAACCTCCGGTAGGTTAGCGCAACGGGGTCCATGGTCATGGTTTGCGTTCAAGAAACCAATGCAATTTTTTACGGTTTTGGTCGAAACCGCAGCGGCGCCTGGCCCAATTTGAATAAGACCGGTAGTGGTCAGAGTCTAACTCACAGTGCCTCTATCGATGACACGGCAGACGTCTCAACTAATAGCGGGTCTATAGTGCAGGGCGCCTTGCCGGTCTGAGTATCTAGTTGGGGTTCCGGAGCTATTATTTATGTTGAGTGGCTCCTCGAGTTCCAGCAATTTATTGCCATTTGTGTCTGGCGTAATGCAATTTCGGTCAGGATGTTTGCTATTTAAGTCGCCTGCGATAATGGTTGATGGACCTAAGAGAAGCAACTCTGGGTCGGATCTAAGTAACTTCTTAGATGGGGACAGGTACACGGAAACAAGTACAAGCGGCCTATGGCCGATGGTGCCAATCGGACATCCGTCCCTCTAAGTTAGTTAATGGGTGTTTCTAATGGTTGCGAAATAGGTGACCTTTTGTAGTATATAAGTGTACCCCCAGCGGCCGATTTGTTTCGATTACAGGTCATTTCGCCTTTTAAATATAACGTTTTGGACCATATAAAATTCTGCGTTGACCGTTCAATACTTGTGTTATTGCGGTATTATCAACCTGTTCTTGCCGATTTGTTTTGATCAAGATTCATTCTGTTGTTTAAACACATCCCTCGATATAATCGCTTCTAAGTGGACATCCCAGGATTTAAGTAATTGCGTTATCGCGGTACCTGTTTACTCAAACAAGCCGATTTGTTTCGATTACAATCATTTTCTGCTATTAATCATCACGCTCCGTATAAGCCCATATGCGTTGACCGTTCAATACTTGTGTTGGTAAATTATCAACTTACCGATTTGCTTTGATCAAGACCATTTCTGTTGTTAAAGATAATCCCCGTTATATTCGCATAAATTGACATCTCAAGGTTTTAATATTGCGTTATCGCGGTAACTGTCTCTCCAACATGCCATTTGTTCAAATTCAGGTCATTTCTGCTACTTAAATATAACCGCTTCGTTTGGCCCATATAACAATAACTTGACCGTTCAATACGTGTTATTGCGGTAAATTATCAACTTGTTCTTGCCGATTTGTTTTGATCAGATTCGTTTCTGGTGTTTAATGTATCTCTCGATATGTCTTTTAAAATGGGCATCGCAGGATTTTAGTAATTGCGTTATCGTGGTACATATCTCTCAAACGCGTTTCTTCGATTACGAGTTATTTCTGCTATTTAAATAGCGCTTCGTATTACCCATATCGATATGCATTGACCGTTCAATACGTGTGTTGTGCGGTATTATCAACTTATACTTGCCGTTTGTTTTGATCAAGACACATTTCTCTTATTTTAAGATATACCCTATATATATAAGGCATGTGCTAGAAACCGAGGTCGTGGGTTCGAATCCCGCAGGGGACTCAAAAATTTTCATTGTTGTTTCCTGGTTGGTTTAGGGAATTTGGGCGATCACCCAATTGTCTGAAAAGTAAGATGATCCATGCGTCGGATGGGCTGTAAAAAGTCGGTCCACCCACCAACCCGCATTGGACCAGCGTGGTGGGATACGGTCAAGTCCCTAATGGATGGAGGTGTATTGGGGAGGCCTATGTCCAGCAGTGGACTATCCGGCTGATATTAAGATATACCCTGTTATGTTTGCAATAATTCGACGTCTCAGGTTTTAAAATTGCATTATTGCGGTATTTGTCAACTCAACCATGCAGATTAGTTGCGTTGCGAGTTATTTCTGCTTTTAAATATGGCGCTCCGTTTAAGCCCATATCTTATGCTTGACCGTTTAATACTTGTGTTGTGCGTAAATTATCCACAACCTTGCCGTTTTTTGATCAGATTCTATCTGCTGTTAAATATATTCCACGATATAATCGTTCATAATGGACATCCCAGGTTTTAATAAATCGTTCACATTTTAAATTTAACAACTGATCGAAATATGTTGACGTAAAGGTACGCGTGTCCTCCAAGCGGTTAACTAGCGAGTTCCATATTAGGAATAATTTTCTGGACATGGTGTAATACGCAATAACATTAAAGCCTTTCCAGTTAATTTGCCTAAAGGGAATACAATTTGTCTCATTGCGGTCGTTGTTATGCGTTGAACTTAAAACTTATGTAGAATAAGAGTTGACCATTGTCGGATGTCACCGTCAAACGATGCAATATCAATCGGCGGTGACCGAGATGGCGCGTCAACACTTGTTTATCTTTTGAATCGCGTTGTGATTCATTGCACAATAAATAATGCGTAAAAACGAATAAATTTCTTCAAATCCGGAAAAATACAGTAATCTATTTTAGCGATTGGATCAACAGTGATTAATAAAGTGTTATAATTATCTAAAATAGTACTAAATTGATTTGTCATGTCTTCTAACGTTTGGACACTGCTGAAAAATATTTCTTTACTTTCGTTATTGTTCAGAGCGCATTGTGCTTTATAATAAATATTCTTAATACGTGTATATAAAGCGTCACGTTTAGCGATTAAAATAGTTAATTGATTAGCGTCAGTTATAGAAATAGGTGCGTCTTTTTAGGTGGCATCTTGAATATATAACGTACAAAGCGAAATGAAAGTAAAATTATTAATATTTAAAACTGCGTACAGCGGTAGGCGTAAATGCGTTGGTATGCGTAAGCGTAAGAGCGTTGCATTATTGAAGTAGATAAAACTACCTACAAGTTGAATGCGACATAACGTGATTGGCTAAATGATGCAATTATATGCATAAATATAAGGCGAGCGATTATTATATATAGCGATTTAAAGATAATGCGTTTATTTCCTAGGCCTACTAAAGTATATGGATAGGTCCTAACAATAGATGAATGCGGTGGCCAATAAAGTTTAGCGAAATAAATTATTAAATATTTAAAAATAAACTCCAACAATATTGAAATAACTTTGGAAACAAGTATCTACATGTGCGTGTTTATAACCACTGGTCGGGTTATATAATATACATATTGTCGCAATTAAGTATTTGAAAATTACAAATATTAGTTACGCAATCACGATATTTTAGAAGGACTATATAGGATGGTAACTGTCTGTCTGGCTCTATGGACAAAATTAGGTTTGCATGGGCGTGTGATCACTCAAGTTTTAGCCAATTTGTTGGACAAATAGCTCAGTGGCGCGATAATAGATCCTATTTAAGGGACCCAGAAGCGAGGATGCGGTTCGAAGGACCATGTGCGTAATCCGGCTCGGATAACGTGGTTTAAACCGGTTGAATGCGGTAAAAGGATAAATACCTCGTATGATGGCGGCACTGCTGCAGGCGTCTTCGGTCATGCGGTTAGGGTTCGCGGTAAACTTAAAACTATTAGATCGGAGCGTTGGCCATTCGCGTCCGTGACTGTAAATATGATGCGCCGGTAACTCCGAACAATTGTTGACTGCGGCGGTGCTGACCCGTCCGCGTCCGGTATTCTCCTTGCCGTCCTCCATTCGCGGGATGAGGAAAATTAAGGAAGAAAGGAAGGCGGCGAAGGCGTTATAATAAGAAGGAGGAAGATTGTTTGTGTAACCAATTTGCGGCTGTGTTGGCGACATAGAAATGCGCGCGAACAGGTCCATTCTAAGACTTATATTTCCTGAGCCAAATCAGACACTTTCTTTATTAACGAGGCTTGTTTGTTGGTCGAGGTTTGTGGATCCATTTATCTTTAATATAAAGTCAAGATAATTTTGGTTATTAAAATAACTAAAAAATAACGATTGAAATAACCGAAGTGATTAAGGATATAATGTCGTCCGGCAGACGACCCCAATTGGTTAGGTTCTTGCAGAAGAATATTACCTCGAAAAATCCTAATTATTCGAAATATCTCAAAATCCTAATTTTGTACATCCTTATTATTTTCAACGCTATAACTGGCAATATACGATTGACTATGATTTGCACATTGTTTTATATTTTAACAAATAAATAATCAATTGTTGTGCTATAATAATCTAAATTCAATTCTTTTCCTTTAAAATTTTATTACGAACGCTAAAAAAATATTTGCAAAATACTAATTTACTCTTCATTACTTTGCCATTCCTTTGTGGTTAATTGACTTCTCTTTAAGTCTATTATTTTTAACAACGAAAAGAAAATTGACAGACCTAATTTCCTGTAAAACTGTACAATTTTTTATTTAAATTGATACCAACTATATTTAAAATTAGAAGTTTTATAAATATTTCTGGTGATAAATATTCTGGTGTTAATTTTATTTTTAATAGAAACGATTTAACACCATCACCTCTTACCTTTTAGAACAACGAGTGACTCTTTAAAAATGATATTAAGTAATGAGATCCTTTCAGTAAAGCGTAATGTCTTTGTTCGAAATTGTGCTTTTATTATATTTAATATATTTCTTCATCTTTACGACGTAACTTAACGATGTAATTTTGGGTAAGTAGGGAAGGACAAAAGCTTTCATTATTATACCTTATGACAATGCTAAGATACTTTTGCTTTGATTTAAAATCTATAGTCGTATTTCGAAGAAATTTTTAATATAGTCGACAATGTGCCTGATACAACTAAGTAGGTAGGTAATCGCTCGTTACAATGCTACCTATTTGTTGATACCTTTTTACCAAATATTTTTACGATAACAACCAACCCGAAGTTAATAACACAACATTGTCTCGTAGTTGTTCGAAGTTGATTCAGGAGGAACCTTACCCTGCCAGACCTGAGGGCTCATACTACTAAGTCAGGTGGGAGAATGGGTCCTTTTACAAGGGGCCTCCGGTATTCCATTCCTATTTCTGCCCAAGCGTAGAGACACTATCGTGTGCCGTTTGAAACACCATGCCAAAGTTTTAATGGGTAAACGGACGTAACATTCTATGTGTCATGGTAGGCAGCCGTAGGTTTGCCGATGTCAATGACGATTCGACCACTTTCCATCGGTGGCCCATTGAATCTCCTTCCATGCAATAAAAAAAAAAACTTCAGAGACCCTTCATTGTAAGTTTCGTCAATATGTATGCTGCGGTTCTGGTGAGGGTGTTTTCATTAAAAGATTTTCTTATTTACCGACTTCCCAAAAGAATTATGTATTCGGACCTACGTGAGGACCGTATCGGAGCGTATTGTTTTTATATACATATGGTGCCTTGTTGCTCCACTCCTTGCGTTTCGATTTTGTTCATTATTTTTTTGAATGGTAGTTAAAAGTTATCATTTGATTTTTTTAGTAATTTTGAAATTAGTAGTTTAATAGATATTTAAGAAATTGAGAAAATGACGGCGTCAAAAATCACAACCTCTTGCGACATTTAAAACGCTGGGTTAACTTTAAAAGATAGATGTAAATTATCTGGAACACAATTATGCCACTTGAGTTGGTCTACCATAAATTCCGCGAGAGCTTATGTTTTAAGAATAACCCACATTAAGCTTTATAATGTAAAATTTAAAACCATTTATTTAGGCATATTCAGAACCCATTTAAGTTAATACAATGTAAGTTTAGATTAAAAGTTAATGCATTTAAAAAAATCTTAATTTTAACGTTAAGAAAACATGTAAATTTTTTGGTAAAATTTTACTTGTTATATATACAAAATTCGTTCGTATTTCCAGTTAGTGATACCGGTGGTAGGTCCCCTGTTTACAGGAGACCGTCTGGGTGGGTACCACCGCGGTGCCTATTTCTGCCCGAAGCATGGTGAAAATACTACCTGTTTCCGGTTTGAAGGCACCGTAGCCAGCATGTTACTGGGTAAACGGACTAACACCCTATGTCTCACGGTAAGCAGCGCGTTGGCGATACCACTGTGCTATGTCTATGGGCGTCGGTGATCACTTCCATCAGATGGCCCGACTGCTCGTCTGCCTGCGTATGCCAAAAAAAAAAAAAGTTAGTGATTTAACTGCTAGTAACATCAGCTACGGTACGTTGGCTTTGATGTACATTCGTTTAAGGGATAAAACATTTTGGAATTTGAAAGGGTTTTGCCTTTTGGCCGACGGTTAATGTAAAAGATCTTTGGTATAATACACTTTGTATTAGCATCTTTTTCCCAATTATACCTTCAATCCTTTTCTTTATTTCACTACGTTTAATAATTTTTTTTTATCAGATTTACGTATTGGAATTCAGTTAAAAAATCTTTTACATTCTGTATAGCACCTGCGTTCATATCACTATTCACTAGTATTTAAATTATATCGTAAGCAGCGTTATAGCGTAAGTTCTTTTCATCGAGCTGCATACAATGAATAGTGATAGTTAGAGAAATTTCAAATATTTTATTAGCTTTCAGTCAAAGTATGACAACACAAACTTTATATTAAAAAATCATTATCTAAATTAATAATTTTGGTAAGATTCATTTGTGCTCCGTTGATGAAAAGTTGTATTAAATCCATTAATATTTTTTTTTACTAGATTATATTGTTATAGAACTAATGTAACTTGTCTTTTGTACGCTATTATCATTATTGTTCTGCTCAACTTTATTTTATAACTTTAAATTTAACGCATTGGACATGACTAATCATCTATAACATATAATGGGCAGAGCAAGCTATCGTTCAGAGATGGATACATACTATCGTGGACTTTTAATCTGGAAATTTAGATAAAATATTCCACCGTACATTATTTTGTTATTTCCCAGACTTTAAGCAGCGTTGTCATTTGAGGCTATTAGAAGACTTAATTTATTTCCAACATCTATGACAGATACAAATATAATTCACGCAAATGTACACAAAAATTAAACAAAACCTATACAATCGGAACAATTATTCTATCGATTAGGAAAATCACTGTATAAGTATTTCAGTTTTACCGTGAATAGACAGACGCGGCCGGGAACTTTGTTTTAAAATATTTATGAATGTATCATCATCATCATAATGAGCTCTATCAGTCCACTGCTGGATAATGGCCTTTAAATGAACGCTAAGACGGCCGATACCCTGCCACGCTGCGAACGAACCGGCTCTGCGAGTCTTCATCCACCTGGTCGGTCGTCCAACACCGTTTTTCTAAACGTGACCTCCACCCTGGAACCTATGGGCCCATCGGCCATCCGTTCTTCGGACCACGTGACGCCCTGCCACTCCAACGAGCTATATTATGTCAGTAACTTTTATGCTCTCTCAATTAATTAATTACGAATCTTTCACAGAGAGACTCGAGCGGCGCGTTGAGCTACCAAACTTATGGACCAGTCCGATAGTCTGAGGCCACGTTTTGACCGTAGGTCATCACAGAACACCTTGGTTATAGATTTTATTTTTAAACTCGGCTCGTAGATTGTGGTTTAGCTTCTAAATGTTTGCCCAACTCAACTGAATCCTCTATCGCTTTTCTCTTGAAGCTGTGTCTTCCCAATGCAATAATTGTCCGGTAGACATGTTCTGCTACAACTTCGAGTAACACCATCGATATACCGAACTCAGGAGAACGTGATTTTTGAACATGACTTTCGTCTTGTCTAAGTTCATCCTGACTCCAATATGTCGTGACGATTCATTTTAAGCTGTCACATCTCCTGCAAACACTTCAACGACTCGGCCAATGTGACGTTATCGAAACGGAGGTGTGAAAGGTACTCGCCGTTAATGTTTATGCCGTCCAGTCAGTCTAGGGTCTTAAAGACGTCATGTAATGTATTAGTTAACAGTTTTGGAATTTACATCCAGTCTCCTCCTCGATGCAATGGGACTAGTCTCGTTAACCCCGGAATCAGAACGGACAAATCGCAGCACTACTACAACTCCTGACTTATCATTAATCGACTTGAGATCGTCGAAGAGCTTCCATTACAGCCCAGGTTTTTACCGAGATAAAGGTTTTCTCATAGTTCGCATAGGCAAAGCACAGTGGCTAATTGTACTCATAGGTCTTTTGTACAACTTGCCTTATGGTTAAATTGTGGTCTATGGTGCTAAATCCTCTGCGAAACCCAGCTTGCTCCGGTGGCTGAAATCCATCAAGCTTGTTGGTGAGGCGATTCGTCATGACTCTCGAGAACAGCTTGTATATGTGGCTCAAAGGTGAGATCGGTCGGTAATATTTAAGCAGAGTATTGTCGCCCTACTAAAACAACAGAACGACCTCACTTTAAAGTCACGCCTTGGGAGAAATACCCTGTTGAAAGACAGAGTCGAATAACTTCCGTAACACACCTAAGACTGGGTTGCCCTCTGCTTTAAGGAGTTTGGCAGTAACTCCATCCTTTTCAAGAGATCTTCTCTCCTTGAGCATCAGAGCCAGATTAACCTCATTAAAGCTGACGTTAAAAATGGTTCTAAAATTTACATTCTAACGCTACAATATTATTCATTTAAATATTAAATAAGAACTTAAAATTAAAATTTGAAACATTAAGTGCGTTTAAAAGTATAATAGACCATTAAGACAGGTATAATCAAATATGAAGATAATTAATTAAAATGCTTTCCACTATGCGCCATAAACTTCTAATCGTCTACATTACAAGTTTATGGTGGCAACACCTTTATCTTAAATCAATAATGTAATAATAACGTAGTAAAGAAAGTTATGTGATATTACAGACAGTACATGTACATTTTTTGCTAAAATTTGCTTAGTTTAAAAACTTTTAAATAGCAAAAAAAGATATAGTACATTATTTTTTTACAAAACTGTCAATTGCAGTTTCATTCCTCATTTAAATTTATTTTGGGCTAAGTGGAATTATATAATATCTATGTAACACGTAATATTATTAAACAACGTCCTTTAAGTCGATTTCGACTACGGCAGTCGATCTTTATCAGAGATCAGCCAACTGCGCAGAAGATATTATAGTGCACGAGTGTACGCGCAAATACAATTAATTAATTTTTAAGATATTATAAATGAAAAGCACTCTCTCTTCATCACTAATACTCCGATGGGACGGATAACAAACACGACCGGAGAGAGCCCAGGCGCAGGACCAAATTTTAACATGCTCATTCAATGCATGGATCATCTTGCTTTACAGACAACCGGATGACCATTGCCCTAATAAACTAGGAAACAACAATTAAAATTTTTTAAGTCCCCGCAGGCCGAATCGACAACCTCCGGCTTCTTGATTGCAAGCCGGTAACTAGGCTACGGAGGCAGTTTTTACGTACTAGTACCATCTCGCTACTTTGTGTTACTAGAACAAAATACCTTGTCATTGTTAGAACATCGCATACTAAGAGTTATACTTTAACGTTACGTAAACGCTAAACGTATAACAATGTATACAAACATTGTTTCTAAAACTTTTGTGGGCCGGTTATTATAATGCAACGGTCTAATGGAACCAAAAAAAACGCTTTTGAAAACGAAATTGTTGTAAAAATTGTACCTCGGCGTTCAAGTGCAGTTACACAACTAGCGTTTTTATTTATAAACTATAACCTCAATGCTAATTAACACACTGAGTAAAAATTGACTAATAAATAGCAATACCATACGTACGATGCGGCTTCCTTGCTAGGTCGACGCATATACCTAGTCTGGCTTTACTATCATAGTTAACACGACGTTATTGTTGCATCATTTAAACCCATAGTTAACAAATTTTATACTGCGTCAACTAGCTGACTGATAAATGCATAAACTCATCCCTCTTTTCTTATTAAAAACATATTTCAACAATACACATACCTAAATAAAAGCCAAAAAATATTATTTCCGTAACAAACTGAATCTTTACATAAATTAAGATCATTTTTGCCTGTAAAAAATAGTAGAATCGAGCAAACGCTCAAAATAAAGAGTTAAGTTCTAAGCTGGTCGTCAAATCATGGGTTCCTTTATTACGAAACCACCACCACTGCCACTTGGGCAGCCCTTCATTCAGCATGATAACGAGAACCAGAAAGTGACGGCCCAAGTCGAGGCCGGTGAGTCGGCCAATCTTGGGGCCCTTGGTGCAGTTAAGTCACTTGGTGGGGAGACGCGCCTGTGGCAATGGGCCAGGAGCCAGTATGTTCTAATAGGTTTACTCCACAGAGCACGAGATCCATAAAAAAAATGGATTTACTTAACAACGATAGATTTAAGGAATAAGTTTCACTCACACAACAACTCTATTTACGGTACATCATTTGAAATATATGTATTGGACATAAAAGTCGACACGTAAAAACGAGCATTTAATTAAATAAAAGTGTTGTTGAAAATTGTTTGACAATTAAAGCCCGCTATTACTAGTAAAAACCATTCCTGTTTTTACTAGTAATAGCGGGAACCTTTGCGCTTTTCACATTATACCGTAGCATTGTGGGGATAGATGGCATGTATTTAAGTGAATTAAATTGTCCATACAGAAGACATTTGAAATTTAGGAATAAGTTTCATTTTCAACCAACTCTATTTAGAATACATCATTCGAAACATATGCATTTGGCTTCAAAGGTCAACACGTCAAACAGCAACAATAAAACTGTAGTTTTATTTGGTACATCGGCAGCACAGAGATTTAGATATTGCTGAAACATAGAATAGCTTGTTTATTATGATTAACCATCTAGAAAAGAACAAGTAAAATTTTAACCTAAAAAATATAACCGACTTCAAACATTATATAACCATTTTGCGTAATATAAGCCGATGACAATATAACGGTATGGTATATTATCATAAAAATATAATAATTCTTACCGAGACATGGCTGGGTGGCACTGTATTTAGCAGCGAGTTATTTGATGACAGATACATCGTGTATAGAAGAGACAGAGAAAGCTCAAACCAAAGCGAAAAACAATCAAGTCGAAAGGCATTTCAGCTTGGGAAAGTAGCACTGAAGATCATTATTGAATTACCAAGGGCTCACGAGTTTAGGGTGAGGCAGTTCTTCTCACTTACCTGCACCTATAAAATGTGTACGCTAATAAAAAATTTCAATGGAAAAAATTGCACCAAGAAACTTTACAATAAATTTAAAAATCCGTTAGACGCAATTCAATTAAAGTTGCTCAAGAAACGCTGCTTATCACTTAGCGAAATCGTGCTATAATTTATATTTAAAATTGACTGAAAAAAGTATTAAAGGCAATCCTAAGTTATTTTGGTCTTGCGTTAAATGAAAGCGGGTGGGTTCTAGTAAATGTTCGGAAAAAATGAACGATGACTCGATAATATTATCAGACGCTGGGATAGTTTGCGAGATGATTGCAACACTGTTCTCATCCGTATATACTGTAGACAATGGATCAAGGAGTATATCGGAGAGAAGGAGTCACTGGAATGTAATTTTCTTAAAAATTTCAATAGTAATAGCACTTCCTTAATAATTCCCTCCTTAGACTGCGAATCAATTCTTAAAAAACTTAAAAGTTTAAACAGTACCAAAGGCGGTGGACCTGATAAAATACCACCAATTTTTCTGGTCATATGTAGTACACAGCTAGTTTATCCATTCACGTTAATCTTGAATAAATCGCTTACACAACAGCCAGTGTCAAATATCTTTATTCAATATGGAAGCATTACACTTTCTCATTGATTGTCAAATAATCTACCACCGGTTAAGAAATGGAAGCCTCTGACCTGAGAAGAACCAGCGTAAAAAACTCAGCGGGACTTTTTTTTTCAATTAATTTTACAAAATTTTTACATAATACCTTATATTTTATTACTTTGAAATAGCCTGCAGCAAACAGTTCATTACCAGGGTGTATTATCTATCAAGTAGTCATTACAACAATAATATCTTTTAACACACAAACGTTCCTTTACAACTTTTTTAAATATATTTACAGATAAAGATTTATTTAAAGCTAAACATTTTCTGGGATTTAATTGTAAAAGAGTATACATTGTCCCATGAAAGATTTCATTGTTCTTCGGAGCCTAGTTTTTGGAAGAACATTAGTATGCTTATTCCTATTATTTATATTATGTGAGTCACAATGTTTTACAAAATAATTTTTATGTTTTTGACCATACATAATATTTTCAAATATGTATTGAGAAAAAACAGTTATTACATTGATTTCTGTAAATATTTTTCTCAGCGATTCTTTGGGGCCCAGGTTATAGACTGCTCGAATCGATTCCTTTTGAATTATGAAAATAGTATTTATATCCTGACCCAAGAGAACCTGCGTCGCGCGTAATGTTAAGGAGCCGTGTCCTCTTTCAAGCTACCAATTTTAATACGGGGCATATGGCGTCCACTGTTTGACAGCCGACGCTGGGTTGCTCTAGCCGCAGCTCCCTTTCCTGTATTGCAAGGGAGCGCAATTCATCTCTGCGCCCCCTTCTCTCTTCTGGGGCTGGCCTGCAGCCCCAAGACCTTGCTTCCTCTCGCCAGAAAAAGAGTGACGCGAGGATTTCTGCATCCAGGTCCCAGGGCAAGGAGCCAACAGGCACGCCGCCTCGCCAGAGATGGTCCAATAGCCCCGTACGGCCCGGATCGCCAACTGCCATTGGGATCTCCGCAGTACCAAAGTACTTTCCTTCTGGAGGGTGTTGGCCCACACGGGTGTCTCGTGTAGGATCCTTGGAGCGCTCCAGCGTAACGCACCATGCCATAAGTGCGTTTTGTGCGTAGGTGGTACATAAGTTTCACAATTAATTCTTTGATCGCAAATGCTATCTCTAAGCAAGGGATTTCCTTGGGCAGTCCTTTGACAACTGTCTTAAGTACGCACTCATCCGAAAGCGCGAATGTGTAAAATTGGTACTCCTTCTCCCTAAGGAAAGAAGTAACCATCCTATATTCATCGGGTTTGGCTAGCTAAAATTTGATCTCATTTTACAGGGCCGGGCGAATCTCAACCCACTTCTATTTTTGGCGGAGATAAATCGAAGTGGGTCGTTTCCCTGCGGGAAGCCGTGCCTGGGAAGGCTGTGACAGCTCGGCGGGGCGAGGAGCCGGGGGACGCCTAGGATCGGCGGGATGGATGGAGGGAAGTTTCGCCACCTGAGAGATCGACGGTTTGGAGGCCTGTTGAGGGAAGGTGGTTGAAGCGTCCGGCTTTGCAGCCTTGACGGGAAGGATGGGTGCAAGTGAAAAGATGCGGACCTTGCGATTCCTTTTAGATTTAACGGTTTTGAAGCCGTCGTTGAATTTGGGATTGATTCATGCCTCGACCTCCATATCCGATTCGCTGCCGATGCTGACGCCGACATAGATGTCGTCGCCATATTCCGCAGGGAATGGCTCAGTGGTCCAGGTGCATCGGTGAACTTAAGATATAATTTCCAGCCCAGCTTCTCGCTGACCGCCTTGGTATCTATACCGAAGCGTTCTTTGAGCGGTCGACCATTATACCGGTTAGGTCGCGCCTAGTTGCGTGCTAGTAGCGCCTAGTAGTGTGCTTCACTCAACGCAATCGGTGAGCTTCGGCTATTGCCGAGCGTGCGTATCATTCCCACCCTAACAGGCTCGGTAGGGAGGTGTTTCGTGGCTGGTTCTGTAACAAGAAACAAAAAAATTATAAAGTTCAGCTGGCCTAGTATTGTTGTAAAAACAACTAGCTCGGCCGAGAAACATGATAATAAAACTTAGTGACAAGATAGCTTCGTCAAGTGGCTGACAACATAATTGTGTTAAACAACGAGTTGCACACCGCAGCGCCTATGAGCGCAATCAATCAATCAATCATTTATTCGCTTAAACATGGTACATAAATAGATATACATACAGTCTAGAGACTCACATGTTTGCCTAATTAACAACAATAACATTTTAAATAATTAGAACAGTGTTTTAATACAATAATTAGGAATCATTAATATCATTACCTACATTAAACATTTAAAAAAATATTTTATAAAATTGATTACAAGTAATTGAAGTAATTAAATGACAAAACAAATTGTTATAATGATCATTAAATAATGAAATAAAATAACATATTCGTTATTTAGCATGTTACATCCTACGGCTGTATGGAATCGCTGACATAGCATCACGCACAAGCGCATGCATGTCATCATCAACAAATGTCGCAATTACTCAAACGCTGACTCCTTTTCCATATAACGACACTATGGAATCCGCTGACACGCTGTAAGATCAGCGATCGCATTCTTTCCACCGACGAATGTCCAATAGAAAGAACGCCGATCCTTTTCCATATAACGGCACTATGGAATCCGCTGACACGCTGTAAGACAGCGATCGATCCTTCCCACCGACGAATATCGCAATAGGGAAGAACGCTGACTCTGCAGCACGGGGAACATAAGAACATACGCGAACGGATGGACTTCACTTCTCTTCACACCTCGAAAGTAGTCACTTGTATTTAGAATAAGTTAACTTTATAATTTGCAATTAATAAATTTATTTTAAGTAAATCGGTTTTTTGAGTCCTCCTGCAGTCGGTACTCGTAATTAGCATCAAAACAATAATAATTAAAAAGTGTAATAATGAAATGAACAGTGCAGATAAAATATAAAAGAATTATTTCTCATAAAGATACTCTTTTACGTCATAGAAACATCTAGTCAACAACCATTTTTTGAGTTTGAATTTGAATTTAGTAATATTTTTCTTTTTTTATTTCAATGGGAAGTTTATTATATATGTTAATGCTCATAGCGTAGCAGTTTTTATGAAATAGTGCCATTTTTGGTATTTTATCTAGGACCAGTCTATTTAAATTTCGTGAGCTCCGAGGGAAGATTTCAATGGCTCTTTTATACATACTTCTATTTTTTTGGACATGTACACATGTTTCAAAAATATATAATGACGGTAAAGTCATAATATTTAGAGCCCTCAATAATGGTTTACAAGAGTCAAACGGATACATCATTTTTGTGCTATAAATGCTCTGTTTATGTTCGACCTATTGCTCCAGATTACTAATCCGTATCTTAAAATTGTGTCCACGTACCCATGATAATAACATAACAGCAGTTTGATCTCAAGATATTCTTTGTAATCTGTTTATAACATATACAAATCTATTAGTTTTGTTGCAGATTTCATCTATATGACCCTTCCAATTACAGTTTTTATCAATAATTATTCATAAAAATTTAATTATTTCTTTTTCTTGTAGTTTGTGATTATTAAATGATATATTAAGATTAGGTTTGTTTTTATTTGTACCTCTAAAATGTATATAATTAGTTTTAGAAATATTAGCAATTAAATTATTCATCTCCATCCACGACACGACATCTTTAATAGCACTTTTAATATCATCTTCATGTTTTATTATATTGTTGTTGCATTTGTCTCACAACTAATGAAATATCAAACGTTATAAATGGGTACGTCGTTGAGTTAGATAAGTCATTAGCATATATAATAAATAATAAAGGACCAAGAACGCTTCCCTGGGGAACTCCAGAGTGTTTTATTGATAATTGGGATCTATGAGATCTCATCATATTTTTATGGTCCAGTCCATAATCTCAATATATTCCGGTCGTGATGTTAGGTAAGATTTTATCCAATTCAGGGTTACACCTCTAATTCCATAACAATCTAGCTTTTGAAGTAGAATTTCATGTGTGACAAAGTCAAAAGCTTTTGTCATATCGAAGAATATCGTTGTAACATTCTTTTTGTCATCAATAGCATTTGTAATCATCTTTATTAGTTCGAAGCATGCTAGTGTAGTTGATTTATTTTTTTGAAAGCCAAACTGTTAATTTTTTATGATATTGTTTTTGTTTAAAAAATTCAGAAGACGTTCTTGCATAGCCTTTTCAAATATTTTGGAAAAAATTGATAATATAGAAATAGGACGGTAATTGCTTAAGTCACTTTTTTCACCTTTTTTGTAAATCGGCTTTATTAGAGATAACTTCAGTTGTTGTGGAAATACACCTGTTTCAAATAAAAGATTTATTAGGAAGACGAGAATAGGAGCTTTTTCGTTTTTGACAAACTTAATAACTTTAACATTAATTCCGTCATATCCTTCTGTCTTGGTATTTTTTAAGCTCATGAGTATATTATTTATTTCTGAAATCGTTACTGGATGCAGAAAAATGCTATTACATGGGTTGGGGGAAGAATTTAGTAAATTACTACATTTTTTATTGAGTGGACATGCATTTAATAAATTTTTATAATAGTCACTAAACGCGTTTGCAATACCTGTAGGACTTTTTATAACATTTTGGCCTAGTTTGATTAAATTAATTGTATTCTTATGAGTCTTACCCATAGATTCAGCTTTGATTAAGTCCCATGAAGATTTTCCAACATTTCTGCTGTTTTTTATTATTTGTATGTAATTAATCTTTTTAGATGTGGCATACATATTTTTGCGTAGGATTTGTATTTATTCTTGTTTTCTTCTGTATCCTTTCTTTGTTTAAGTATACCCAGCTTTCGCTTAGTTAAACTACTGATTCTTAAACCTCTAGTTATCCATTTCTTGTTATTTCTACAGGTGCTTTTCTTTTTCTTCACAGTTGGAAAGAATAAATTGTAGATTAGAAGAAAAGTTTCTTCAAATTGTTTGTAAGCTGTGTTTATATTTTTACAGTTGAAAATTTCGTTGAATGTGATGTTTTTTAAACTCTTACAAAATCTTTTAATATTACCCGAATTATATTTTTTCCTAAATTCCCAAAAATAAGATTTGTTAAATTGCACATGCGTCCTAAATGTAAAAAATTGGGCAGTTTCATGATCGGATAGATACAAAGTTTTGACATAAGTGGTAGAATTTTCAATGTTACTTAATATGTGGTCAACACCAGCTCGACCACGTGTTTGGCCTTTAACATGACTGTGTAAATTAAAACTATTTAGAATATCATGAAACCTATCTATCGATGAATTATTATATTCCAAAGTGTTAATATTTAGATCCCCAGATATGATAATCTTTTGTTTATATTGTGAGTTAGTTTTGCAAGTAAAATTTGAAATTTTCGAAAAATATGTCCAGGTTTGATTTTCGTGTCCGATAGAGGCAAATAACATAAACATTATGTAGATGATGTATCTGAAATATAACTCATGTTATTCCACTCTAAATTTTCTTTTGGCCATAATACAAACACCTCCCCTGTTTTTATTGCGACCAAAGAAACTAGCCAATTTAAAACCATTAATAATATAATTTTTGCTGTCGCTATTCTTAATAAAAGTTTCTGTAAAACATAGAATATCAATTTCAATATTTTTATTCTCCTTTAGTTCGTCTAGAGTCAATTCCAAAATATCTTTTTTAGAATTTATACCTGCAATATTTTGGTGCATTACAGTAAATTTATTTAGATATTTATTTTTTTCTACTTTATAAACGAAAGGAATTATTTTGTTCTTTTCTAAGAGATTTAAAATAGTACGGAATTTCCCCTCTTTTTGGTCCTAATTGTTCATCTTCTTTCGAAAATTTACATTTTTCCTTAATATTTACTTTGTTTTTTAAGTTTATTAAATTGAAATAATAAGGAATAGTGCCTTTTACTGTATGTAGATTCTTAGTTTGGTTTGTTTGCTTGATTGCCCATCTTTTGCTCGTTTGAATAATTCTATCCTTTAATTTTTTAATGGATAACAATTCCGAATCATAGTCATTGCAGTCAATATTAAAATTAATTTTTCGGGCCATATCCC
The DNA here is from genome assembly GCA_029286875.1 of Lamproptera curius. Lineage (NCBI taxonomy): Eukaryota > Metazoa > Arthropoda > Insecta > Lepidoptera > Papilionidae > Lamproptera > Lamproptera curius. The sequence continues at coordinate 88,487 of JAGSMT010000411.1, read as the reverse complement.
TCATATAATTATTAGTATTATAAGCATACAAGGAAGCTATATTGCCATTTAGAGTCTGTATATTCAAATGAGGGTTATTTATAACATTTAAAACATACACTTTATATTTACTTAGACTATGAAGCACAACACCAAGATCATTTAAAATTTTAAAAGGATTTGTGTCATTTGCGCCTATAGAAAGTACAATTTTGTCTTCAGTGTTTATTTCTTTAAGCAGTGATTTATAATAGTTCAAAGACTCACTACAATCAGAATTTGGTTTTAAAAATGAAATAACTTTGTATGGCAAATTGTTAGTCTTTTGTCGGTCTGTACGCAAAATATTTGCAAGTCCTATTGCCTGTTGGTCTCCTAAAATGTGTATAGTTCTCTTATAAGGTTGCGGCAACGACATTTTTCCTATATGTATTTTACCTTTTATGTCAAGTTGTTTATTAGCAATCTCCAGATCTACGACAGCTCCATTAGGTAAACATATTTTTGAACCGCTTTGGTCATTTATTGCAATATTCTCTTGTTCTAATGTGGTTTTGCTAGTTTTGGGTGTTTGTTCCTTCAACGTAATTGTCTTAATACTTTTCCTATTTTTCTTTTTTTGTGCAGAAGACCCATAACAAAGGTATCATTGCAGGTATCATGGCAAGTATCTTTAAGTTGGGCTATTGTTTTTTATGCTTTAAATTTGTCTTTTTAAGCGAGCTGTTTTCGAGTAAAAGACTTTCTGTATTAGCACTGTTTAATAAGCTTTTTGTTTTTCTAGTTCTTCATTTACAATTTCTAGCTCGAAATTATAGGCTGTTGATATATCAGGAAGGCTTTTAATATCATATTCAGAGTCAGATAAAGATAAACATGGTGTACTAGACGGCTTCAAACTTTTATTATTAGGTCTGAGGGTAACATTTAGTATAACATGGTGATTTTGTATGCATTGTATTTCATGTCTTTGCTTCACTGTATTTCCCTCAGAATGGAGTACACTAGGAGAGTTTATTGAAGTATCTATTCTTTCTTTCTGCGTGCAGATAACACACTTCAATTTTTGTTTTCTTTCCTTAGACATGATATTAAATCTTTTAAAAGAAATAGTAGTACAATCTAAATCAAATGCTTTGCTACATATACTACATTTTAGGAAATTAACTCCATTTATTTTTTGGAACACTTATAACATATGTTTTCTTTGGATAATGAATACATATTTATTATTTTAAGGTGTAAAGAGATTTGATTATTTGAAGATTAACAAAGTGATCTTAAAGTCCGAAAAATTAAATTATTTACTTCAGCTGTTTATCAGTTATATTTTATCAGCTGCTCTTTATTTCTTAGTTTATTAATTAAAACTGCTGATTTATTATAATTATTTCTATTGCTTGCGCGAATATTATACATTATTAGAATAATTAATTCATTTACGGATTTATCGCGTCTTATTTACATTGTTAATTCCCGACTTGTTTCAATATCTTTCCAAGCGGCCGTAGTCTGCAAAGGTAGACTGATAAAGATAGTAACATGAACCCGTCTTCTATGCACAGATGATGAATGCAGGGTTTACAGACCTGAGTTTTGATGTAATTAAATGTATAATCGATAATCCTAATATATTTAATGAAGTGCGATTAATATAATTATTAAAGTTCAGTTTAAAACATCTCATCACTGTACTTAGACATGTTGTACTCAAATTATCGTCTAGTCGAAAAAATAAAGATAAACCATAGGATAATTCAGACATGGTGATTTAATTATTAATGTATGTAAAGTTCAGTATTAAAACATGGACCATTGTCAATTTATACGTTTGTTCAAATTCCGTCTAATGTAAACAAGGCAATAAAGAAATTGCAGCAAGGTACATTTACAATATAATGTTGGTACAGACAAATAAAATTAAAATAATTATTAATCAATCATCAACTAATTATATTTAAGGTTAAATGTACTTTATCAGTAGGTTCTATTTCCAAAAAAAAAAATAATTAGCAAAATTGGATTCTTACTATTCTTCAACAAAACTATATTTTATTCACAAATGAAATAAACAAAAATGTTAACACCAAGTTAGTACCAGAACTAGAGATGTTCGCGCACCTAATATATATTTATTAGATTAGTTTGATTCAGGAGACTGACACCACAGGCTAGGCATAACTCAACATCGAGACAAAATTTGTGTTTCATTAGAAGCGTATTTCTGCTACAACCGTTGATGCTTTTAGGACTTCCTAAGAATGGTTTGAGGTACACAGATAACATACTCAACTAGTAACCTTACTTACTTTTGAGTAAAGTTTTGTTAATTTAAATTTATTCTTCATCTAGGATTTTTATTTGGATATCAGGAGACCTGACATCACAATCATATTACTGGGATACATTGTTATGTTTAGCAAATTTATTTTCTTGATGCATGTCCGACTTCACCTAAGCTTGTGTTATGTATAGTGTTCATTATTCATAAAGACTATGTTTTTAGTTTTTACATCAGTATGTATACTACTACAACGATGTGTCCTTGTCAAACATGGAAACTTAAGTAAAAGTTTTGAATTTCTTACGTTAACATTAGACATTATTTTTATTTTTACCAGTCAGTGGACCGTCAGTATCGAATCCAATCGCGTTGCTTATTGGCTACCACACCGCAAGACAGCGAGGTGGCATGCTAAACTCCGGAAGCGGACAATGGCGCGAGAGCTCAGGAAGGATCTCAGGACAGAGTCTTGCAGGCGATGACTTTTGTATATTTATATATTAAGTAATTTCTTATTTATGTTTTAACAGATTTCCTAATGGTATGGGCTTTGGATGATTTTAGAAACGGAGGTCTTGGGTTCAAATCATGCAGGACTTAACAAACTTTTCATTGTTGTTTCCTAGTTGGTTAGGGAGAATTTGGGCCATCACCCCAGTTGTCTGGAGAAGTAAGATAATCCAAGCGTCGGATGGGCATTGTAAAGTTGGTCCACCAACCAACGCATTGAGCCAGCGTGTGTGGTATGCGGTTTCAAATACCCCAATTAGATAGGGTGCTTTAATGAGGATGTCCAGCAATAAAGGACTATCAAAAGCGGATATGATAGATTTACTTATGATATGTATATTATTTATTATGTTTATAATACTTTCATTCTTCTTTATTGTATTTAGACAGATTGTCTTTCTTCATATAGTATATTTGCTACAGTAAAGTCGACCTTTCATTCTATATCAACAATCAAATTGATAAACTCCCACACCTTTAATCTTTACCACACCAAAAAAAAGGTTGACCGGGAGAAAATGCAATAGCCTATTGTACATTTGGGCAAGTAAGTCAATAATTAAACATAGGTACATTTGTTCTTCTGTCAAAACAACAAAGTTTGAGTTGGCGTAGTTTAGTGATGTTTATAAGATATAAATAAAATTTAACAAAAAACCGACTTCAAAGAGAATAAACTTATAATTGAAAAATTAAAATCTAAAGTAGAAAAACTCAAAATTTCAAATATTTGGATGCGAGGTTTATATCCGATAATATGCTTCATCAGAAATCTCTATAAGTCTTTCCCCCCATTTCGATCCTCAACTGATTTACGGACGGCCTTTAGTCCGATGAAATTTTCCTTAAGTATCGATTAATTTGCTCTAAGATTTGAAGGAGTTCCGTTCACTTTTCATAGATCTATATATCAAAACTTAGTAAAAATCATCTTATCAGAACCGCTTCATTTCAGAAATCAATTCTTTCCAATAAATAAATAAAAAGTTTATCATCGAGGTAATCGCATAGGCGTGATATTGAAGCTATAATTGTCCATTTGTTTTTGCACATATTTAATGTAAAATTCAGACTTATTCAGTTTTTCATGGATGCCACTGTCAGACTAGACCAAATTGCTATGAGACCTAACGAGGAAGCTACAGCTCTTAAAATAAAAAATCATCCAAATCAGTTCATCAGGCTGAGAGTTCTGGGTAACAAACTAAAAAAAAAAATACAGACGAATTGAGAACTTCCTCCTTTTTATAAGTTTAAAACTAAATATTAATACGGGACAAATGACCTTTGATAATAATTATTTTATTTATCCATGCATTCCGTATGTTGTTAACAATCTCGAATTAGATATGTTCCCGGAAATTTAATAAAGCCTTTATGCACGGTGCCGCCATCTGGATGATACCAAATGAGAGTGGAGCTGGGTTTGTTGCATGAAAGTTGTCTTTAACTATGAATTGTACATAAGTATTCGTTTTTTAAGGTAGATGTCGCTTTGACACATTTGTCAGAAAAACTTTAAATGCAAAAGTATTTGAAAAGTAAAAATTTAATAATTTTACAGGGTTGCTTTGGCATTTTTCAGAAAAAATACTCATTTACGCCAAAATAGAAGTTTTATAACATCACAGGTAGATGACGATTCATAGTTATATGTCGAAGCTTCATAGTTAGAACGACACGACAATTTCATAGGTCATATTAGTAGACAAACAGCTCAGTTTCTGAGCTTGCTGGCTGTTTAGTTCACCGCTGCATCTCCCGGTTCGAATCCGCTCTAGAAAAGAAACAAACCCCTTATAGATTATTCACAACATTACTTAGTTATAATATAGGAATTATAATTGGTTTGGAAAAAATATAAAAAGAAATTTATAGGAAAAGATTAAGATAGTTGCAGCCGCTTCGTTAATATAAGGTCATAAACATATCGTCACCTTCGTGCTTTCTCGCCGCTTTCTTCGGTGTCATCTGTTGATCAAAATAATATGAATAACAAGTTAGGATACGGGGTAAATAGCTAAATGCTGTGCTTTGTGGTGAATAAACTATATTAGCAATTATTTATAGACACAAAGTTTTAATTAATACTTGCCTGAGACAAGAATTCTACAAGTTTGGTGTCATCGCATAAAATTACGAGGAGGATCATAAATGCTTGGTAATTTTCAATAAGTACTCTAGCTCCTACTAAAAGGCATATCAAAAGGAAGGTAGAGGGAAAAGTGGTGGTGGGTTGGTCTTCTGTTATAAAGAGTATATTAGAAATTCTTAAGGTGATCTAAGAATTTTGAAAACCTCTAGCTTTTACCAATCTTTCTGGATAAAATTTATCTAAATTTTGTTAGTTTCGACCACATTAAGGTTACGTTGTTTATTAAAGATAACAGCTTTGTTAAAACGAGATATAGTTAACTGAAAACTTATAAAATTTACTATTTTCTAATGTATTTGTTTTAGTCGGTTAGCATGCCACGTGTCGTATATAACACCTATCAAAAATTTGTGTGAAAACGTTGTTACTATCATTAAATACTCTTTTCTTGAGTTCTAAATGATGGGGTGAGATGGGGTTACAGAAATTATCCATAAAAAGGAACATTTATAATTATTGTAATGTTAGAACTTACTAATGTCGATGATCTGATATTGGGCAACATGAGTCAGAATTTTAACAATTGTAATCATAAAAATAAACATTAACATTTTGATTAATGATTTATATAGTAACATTGTAAATGTTATAAGTAATGTATAAAAACAAATAGGGTAAAACGATCTCGTCAAAAAATTTACTTTTATTTATAGACCATACTTGAATTGTTGCGTCATTGCTAGAAATCCAAGAGGGGGTGATTTATTTCTATAAAATAAGCTTAAATATTGCAAAAATATAAATGAGGATACAATTGAGGGCTTATAGAACCGTTAACAGATTGCCCATATGTTTCGGGATTGTTTCAAGATTAATCTACAGCCTATTCCACGCCAGTGTGTGCATCTCATAATTAATCATTACCTTAATCATAATCTTGATAGTCATAATAATGATAAGCCTTAGGTTTTCATGGAATGATATTGCACAGTGGGTTACGATAACTTAGTGTGGGAACAGTTTCTTTTACAGGTAAAATAAGCTATCAACACTGTTTAATTTATGCCAAAAGTACCTGTACTGGCCATTAGATCTTAGGCGTACTATTGTTGGGCCCATTATGAACAAAAATAAAACCTATTTTAATTAGTATAACCATCTTGTGCAATATAAGACGGTGACAAAGTGCCCTCTGTAAGAAACTACCGCGCGATTTCTGACACAGCATTTAAAATCTCTTACACCTTTTAAGTTATTCATTTAATCAAAATGTCATATGACCTCGTTTTACTACTATAAAATAATTTATTTTTAAATGCATTAACGCTTATGTAAATGTACACTATACCTTAAATTAACCTTGAAAATACTTCATTGCAATTTTTAACAAGGTTTTACATTAAAACGGTCATTGTGGGTTATTCTTTAAATATAGATATATGCGCTTGCTGATTTTATTATAAACCATTTAAAGAAGTCAATTATGTCTTTAAGTTTATCTTTGAGAGCACGAGGTTGTAATTTTGGATTTAAACTATTGAAATATTATAATATACAGTATATTTCAATACACCTCGGACATTTGTCCTATTCCACGGGATGAAGTGACGGTAACAGCTAGAATTAGTATACTTTTGGATATCAATAATTTACTCGTCGTGGCATGATCTCTTGAAAAGTTTATATTTTACATTTTAAGAAAATTAAATCAATTCCTTTATTTCAGACTTTCTTTCTTTTTATAATTAAAAAGAGCGATTCGAGCAGTCATAACCTGGGTCAAAGAATCGCTGAGAAAATGTTTTCAGAAATCAATGTAATGACTGTTTTTTCTCAATACATATTTGAAAATATTATGTATGTTCATAAACATAAAATGATTTTGTAAAACATTGTGACTTACATAATATAAATAATAGGAATAGCATAATAATGTTCTTCCAAAGCTAGGCTCCGAAGAACAATGAAATCTTTCATGGGACAATGTATGCTCTTCTACAATGAAATACCAGAAAACGTTCACCTTTATCTGTAAATAAATTTAAAAAGTTGTAAAGGAACGTTTGTGTATTAAAGGATATTGTTTAAGAACTGTTCACTTCAGGTATTTCAAAAGTAGTAAAATGTAAGGTTTTATGTAAAATTTTGTAAAATTTATTGGAAGAAAAGGAAAAGAAAGTCCCGCTGAGTTTCTTACGCCGGTTCTTCTCAGGTCAGAGGCTTCCATTTCCGAACCGGTGGTAGATTATTTGACTATCAATAAGAAAGTGTAATGCTTCCATATTGAATAAAGATGTTTGACTTTGACTTAGACTTTGACTGGTAGGGGTACAGTTAAAAAAATACAAGAATAAAAAAATTTAAAAACATACAAATACTAGACAAAAACAGCCAGCTTTACAGTTACATCAAAAATAATTTACAATTAACATTACATAATAAGAAATCAAACAGTAAGGAATGACCGAATCTTCAAAGTATGCAAACCAAATCCCATTTAGCTATAACCCGTATAATGATATTTGAGCTTCTACGAAGACGGCTAAGCATCAAAGCGGCTCTTTAGTTACTAAGTAAGGTGCTTATAGTTCACCCACTGGCTACACGTGTAAAAAGATTGACAGAAAGCCTTAAAAAGTGACACCTTTATGTTCTTAGTACAGCGAGAAAACCTGTGAGCCAGTATGTTGCTTCTTATCGCCAACGCCCTACGCTCCGTCTCTACGTCATCATTGTCAGTGAAGCCTGCTTAAGTGAAACACGTTCCAAAAAACTTGTGGAACAGAAGCGATCTTATGCCCATGAGACTTCAACATTATTATTTCACTTTTCTTGTATTGTGTCAAATCACGTCAATCAGTCTTTTACACTTGCGTCCTTTCACCTTTTACCACTTGATAATGGAAATGGATGGATATGCCCCGATGCAAATTTTAAAAATTTCGCCATTAAAATGGTTATGGCGAGTTGTTCCTAAGTTATAGATATATGCTCTCCCGAACTTTATTGTAAGACAACTCAAGTAGAACAATTGTGTAATACATAGTTAGAGTCTATCTCTTAAGGTCGAGCCAGCGTTTTCTTAAGTGATAGCTAATATATATGATATGAAAAAAGAATTAACAAAATTAGACTACCAGAAGCGGTAAAGAAGTAACATATAAATATAAAAAAATTAAGTACCTCCTTTTTTTGGGATGTCAGTCAAAAAAAAGTGTGTTTAAACGAACAAATTGTGTAAGCACCATCATTTTTTTATTGCTCAAGATTGTTATTGTTGTGCTATTTATTGTTATTATTCTATTAATCATAATTTTATCAGGGTAAAAAAAGTCATGCAATAGAAAGAAGACAAGAGATCTTTTACTAGAATGCTTAAATGCACAAGAGTATCATACACGCCTTAAAAATGCAGCAGTAAAAATTATATATCGTGGATTGAAAGAAAAAATCTTTTCTAAAATTTACAGTTTTTTTTTAATTTCTACAATAATAAACAACAACTAACTCATAGTAACTAATCTTTTTAAAAAAGTCGAGACCTCTTTTATTTTATATCAAAGAAAATCTTTTCCGTTTATCCTTGCTTTATCTCTAAAACGCATGTCTAAGATAGCAGCCATATCGGTTCTTAAATTTAGGATCGCAATTTCTCCTTTTCTGTCAAAGGGTTTCAGAGAAATTTTTGGAAGCCAGGAAGAATAAGTATACTCACTGGAATATAAAATCCGTTATCTACTTACTATATACGGATTTTACACAGGAATTTGTTTATTATTATTCCTTACTCCGTGTTAAATGCTCTCATTATTATGTTTTAATGTTAATCATTAACACAATTATTAAACATGAATCCAGTTAAAACAATTTCATAATAAACAGCTTTAAAAATTAAATAATATGTTTTGTATGTAATTCAATGTTTTGGCAATTGTCAGGAATACTTATTTCCTATCATAATCCTGAATAAACATTGTATGAATGAAACAGGGAATATAAGCATAAATATCATAAGCATTAATTTCTAAGGTTATAAAGAAGTTAACTAACATGTACCTTAGTGTTTAAGGCAAGATCCAAAATGCACCCTATTTTGTTAATAATGGTATTTGATACATACAATTAAAGGACGTAATTTAATAATTTAGTTATTTGTTTCAAACAGGTGTCATTTTTTAAAAAAGTGTTTTTATTAAAAAATAAAGAATTTAAACACAAGAAGACAACATAGTTTTGTATGAGTATTTTTTTCTTTGCGAAGTGGTCACAGGTATAATGCGCAAAATGCTAGCTTGGTTCTTTTATTATAATTATTTAATTCATTAACTAATTTCTACGTAGATATCTCCGTAGTGTCGTTCTCTTTTTCAGATAAATGAGCAAGTTACAGCTTTCAATACAGCACCGTCTTTTACTTTATTTTATGCAGAATGTACACGACGCCATTGATATACCAACTACTTTGAGCTGATCAACGAATTCAAAATTTAAGATGGGATAATTTAGCTAAGTTTCGAAAAAATATTTAAGGTGGTTTAAGGTGGTCTCTTTTCTCCATGTTACTGTCTGGTGTACCACCGCTGTGCCATTTCTACCGCAAATCAGTTGTGTCTTAATACTACTGTTTTTTTTTATATGAAGGGCACATATAGTCAATTTTAGTCCATCTTCCGCGGACATTCTGATAGTACACATATATTTAAATCAGTGATTAAACCTACGATTTTAAATATCTTTATTCTATGTAGAAGTTTTAAACTTTATTTTTGAATTAATTATTGTAAGGCAACATTTTATTTTTTAATATGGAACGAGCTTTCCATTATAAGGCTGTGTTAGCATTTAGTTTAGACGCTTGTTGTATATTTTCCCATATATGATTCACCTTTTATTGTTAATCTAGTTGCTGGAAGAATAAAATTAGGTCTTTTTAAATCATTTTTACTTTACTCCACACATATAACATTTTTGAACATGAATTAAAAATTGACGGTCAATATTTTAGTTTCTGTAAACAAGCTTTTTAGTGATTACTTAGGACCGAGGTTATACAATGTTCTAACTGTACATTTTCGAAGACGCACGTCTTATTAGAGTCAACTGCATTAGTTATATGGCATAATATACTAAACGGGCCGTCTCCACGTCAGTTGATTGTCTGATTTTCTTCCCTGCGTACGCTGCTAAGCTAATTTTACGCTATTCCTCACCAATAACCCCTTCATATTAATGTTCTTTATGTTTGGATTTATAACTTTAATACACATCATCAGCCTTGGATAGTCCACTGCGGGACAAAGGCTTCCCCTAATACATTCCTATCCATTAGGAGGTTTTGAACTGCCTCCGTAGCCTAGTGGTAAGGGCGTATGCTGTAGAAACCAGAGGTCGTGGGTTCGAATCCTGCGGGGACTCAAGAAATTTTTATTGTTGTTTCCAAGCTGGTTAGGGCATTTTGGTCCGATCACCCAATTGTCTTTAAAAATAAGATTATCCATGCGTCGGATGGGCATATAAAAAGTCACCCACAAACCTGCATTGACCAGCGTGGTGGGTTTCGGTACAACTTTATTACATTTTTCATATTTAAAAGCACATTTTTAGCGTTAAAGCTATGCGCAATCAAAATCAAAGTGTAATTATTCGAATCAAGACTGTTTTACAGTTTAAGGACATGCGCCATATTCGGCCTAGCTACTCGCGCTCTCAAGGAAATTAATGAAATATGTATAGAAAATTATAATTAAGTCAATATATCATAAATTTTATAAAGAGTATTAAAATACTAAATAAATTTTACATACGTATACGTAGTGCGATATATTTACATATTTATCATAAAATTTAATTAGGAGGAAGCAGGACAAATTTAGCGGTTCCTAATGTGATATTGTAAATTATAAAATTTTTTGCGCTTAGATTGGAAACGCTGGTTGAATCATAAGAGATAAATGAAAAGTCAACAGAAAAGCCTGCGATATTTGTCTATCATTTTAGGATAACCTACACATTTTCTTTCTTTTACATTTGTCAGAAAAAAATGTTATACATATTTACGAAGTGATTTCAAACAATACAGCATCTTTCCTTATACAATTAACTACCTTAAAAACATTGACCATACAATATAGATTAATTGAGTTGTTTTCAACACGTAAATTAAATGAATATTTCCGAAGATAGGTCCAGATTACATCCAATCCGTGCGAAGCCGAGCCGGGTCGCTAGTAAACCATAAATAAGTTATCAATTTGAAGAGTATCAAATAAACATTTATTATGTTAATCGAAATTTTTTTTGGAATAAATAATTAAAAACAAACGAATTAACATACAAATGAACTAATTAATAAATAAATTATAACAAACAACCATAGGAAAAGTATCAATAATTTTTAGCCTTAAAAATATTTTGTCATGTAAAAAGTCTTATTAGAACATTGTTCTTATATACTTTATTTAATTTTCGACGTAATCACATTTTAAGTTAATAAATTTAGTATACCTAAATAAAATTTCGATTGGCGTATAGGTGTTCTTTTATTGGTACGAAATATGGACACCTAACCACAGAACCACAATTGCCAACTCGAGTGTTTTCGGATTTCTTGATAATTAAAAAAAAGTAGAATGGGGAGAAATTTTGTGTTAATCAAATATGCTACAATAAATTTAGTATGAATAATGAGACTTATCGTAATTTTATCTCAGTCCAGGTGCGTAACGTGCCCCACAAAGACCAGTAGGTCCTATATGTCGCGAGTGTAAAAAGCAAGTAAAACGGGCAATGTGTAGTGCCGTATAGGGCTAAATTTATCATGTCAGATCACAAATATTTTTTTGCAATATTTGTCCTTATATCAAATTTTAATATGCCACCACACCACTATCAGTCACCTTCGCCAGAGACGGACAGAACGTACTGTACGTTCTGTTATTTTAGGGTTCTGTTATTTTCGGTTTTGTTCAGTTGGGTCGGGTCGGTTTGTGACATTTGACGATGTAAAATCCGAGTCTTGAAAGATTGTCTTCGTTACAAGGTCTTAGTAAACGCATATGGAAAAGCGTCTCTCATATTGCTCGGTATATTACCAATCGTTATTGTTTTGCCAGGATTGTTGCACATCCAATTTGCCCGTTGCCCTCTAATGTAGTTTTTAAGTGAGCTATATACACCGACATCCAGGAGCTGCAGTTTTTGATAGTTGTGAGGTTGTAATGATTTTAAAACTACGTTATTTTCTTTAGCCTTGTTCACGACATAGAAATTAACGTGACATTAAAATGTTCGCTTGCCTGTATTTTTGCACACGTACGATAACTTCACAATGCGGCGGCGGCGCATTTAAATCTTATTTAACTATAGTGCATTTGGGACCTAAACATTCTCCAAATATTTTTTTTTATATTGTACATAAATTGTTCAATAATTAAGATATGACCACAATACTTTTATGTATATATTATTCTGTCTTAAGCTTAAATTGATGATAAATGGCTTGATAATAATACCTCAAAATGTCGCTGGAGTATCTTGCGCGACTTCTACTCCCAGAGCCAACGCTTTAAGAAGTGGTAGTAAAAGAAGCATCTGCATCGAGCCGAGGCATTGGCCCACCTGGGCAGTCATTCAGCATTCTGTCAGGAACCAGGAAGTGACGGAAAAGCGGTACAAACACTCACATTTGCGATTGTATTAGGGTGCGTGTGTAAATACATGAATATATATGTGTGTGTAGTCTTCACCGTTACTTTGCATTTTGCTTTGAATATTTGAATAAAAGGACTAAAATTTGAGGATAAAATGAAATACGTCATAGTCATAATAATTTAAATAATAAATTAAAGGTTAAATGAAAATATTCAAAAAACTAAACTGTACTGAATAATTAAAAAAATATTAAAAAAAAACTTTTAGGTACCCCACGAATGTTAGGGATTGATTAGGAAAATCTTTAACTATAAAATATGTGATATTACATACAATTAAGTGAATTAAGAGAATTGTGCTATTTTTCTTACACAATTAATCTTTTGCGCCTCCTTTTCCTGTGACCTATTTTTGATTTTTAGATAACAGGCTCTTCTGTTCATAACGGCGGCGGTTGCTACAATTCTTAATAGAAACAATTCTGAAATAAAATATTAATTTTTTAACTTATCTCCGAAAAAAAAATTCAGTGACACAAACAAAAAAAAACCAGTATAGGTACCTAAATACATTTGTTTTCTATGTAATTAATTCAACATTTTATTATTAAGGCATAACTTGTTGGAAATGGGTGGGTCAGTGATGGTAGTCATCTATAAAACAATAAGCTCAGATGGTTAATTGGTTTATAAAATATAAACATGTAAGTTTTTAGGAGCAAAAAACTATTAAAAATAATAACAGTCATGTTGACCACGGTAATACTAAATATACTGCAGTGATAACATGCACATGTTTTTATTTAGTCTTAATTTATTATAAAGCTGATGTTATTTTGTGTATTTCCATTAGCAATTTGGTAAGATATTTTTATGAGCTCGCCAGGCAGTGTGGAATATTAATGAATGAAATGCAATTCAAGAACTTATATTCCGCATTTTTTTATTGCCTTCGTAGGCAAACGAGCAATCGAGCCACCTGATGGGAAGTGTTCACCGACGCCCATAGACATCGGCAATACTGGTATCACCAACGCGCTGCCTACCGTAAGTCAAAGGATGTTAAGTCTCATTTACCCAGTAAATACGCTAGCTACGGTGCCCCTCAAGCCGGAAGACAGTGTGAAAACACTACTACTTTAAGGCAGAAATAGGCCCCGTAGTGGTACCTACCCAGACGGTCCCCTGTAAAAAGGGGACCTATCACCAGTATCAGGACCTACCATCATGAATTTTAGGAAAGAGTATGATTCGCAAACAAGAGAAACCATGCCGGATACTTATCACGATGAGGAAACACTTACAGTGTGGCAACTGAAAATATCATCTAGTCATATCAAAATTACCTGACAAAGAATATTTTAGAAATTTAATAGTTATTTAGCATATTATTTGAAACATGCTGCGCAGTTCATAAATTGATTATTGTTTTAATAGATGAAACTCAACGAGTATTAATAATACATATTTTTCACAATATCCTCCTATCGCGTAGGTATACGAACTGTAAAAAAAGTTTTTTAATATCCATTTTATACATACTAGTACATAATTATTTCTTTTATTTAAGGTCTTATGACGAAACGCGCACGGTTCGTAACATCTTTAAATTTCTTGAAGAGATGCAGGGACAACCACCTTATCCCATCGTGTGTCAAAATTTCTCCCAAAAAGGACATCTATGGGAGCGCTAAGATCTTAAACCAGGCAAGCATAATATTGTTAAAGAGAGTAATCCGTCAGACACGATCCGATCTATTCGCTATCGGCAAATCTATAGAAAATTTGTCTAGAGTTTTACAATCAATTCTAACCGATATTGATTACAAAAATTGTTTAAAAATGCTAGAAAAGCGAGAAGCATGCAAATATAGTATAATAAATCCATTGTCAAAAGATCAGACGCCAAACAACACACCGTTACTAGGCAACGTGCCGTCCATAATATGTCGTCACAAATTCTTGATGAACATACAATACAGGTATTATCTAAAGGTTTAAATTTCGCAATAACACGCGAAGAATCCCGTATCTGGAAATTATTTGTAACGCTGAGAATTGTTTATTCAAAATCAACATTCAAAAGGAAGATTCCGAGGCCATACCTTAAGATGTATCGTCTATGTTACGTTGGAGTGCTGTGCCAAAACCAAATCATTCTAAAGATGAGCAAAAAGCGTTAAATATCCTAAGCTCTTACACAGACTTGACAATTTTATGTGCAGATAAAGGAAATGCTACGGCTGTAATGGACACGTCAGATTACACTTTAAAAATTCAAAACTTGTTATCGGATGAAATGAGTTAAAAAAAAGTCAAAACAGACCCCACACCGAAAACGCTTAAAACAACTAGCGATCTTGTAAAGAACTATGTGGACAAATTGAATCTAGACGTAAATATCTCCATGTGCCACACCTCCAAAGCTTTATGGATTACCTAACCATTACGCCCAATTGTCAGCCAGATAGATTCACTAACATACAAACTAGGACAATATCTTGTAGAAGTTCTTCACCACTACGAGGACACACCGAGGCTTACACAAGAGATTCTCACCATTTTGTTGATGAGATTAAACATCTACATCTCAAAACAATGAAACTATGGTCAGTTTGATGTTCAGTCTTTATTTACATGTTTACTCTATTGAAGACTGCATCTCAATTGTAACTAAGAAGTTGAGGAAAATAAATGCCGAATGAATATGCATCACTGCTTAAACATTGTCTCACATCTGGCTACTTGTTGTGGAATGATCTAATTCTACATGCAGATAGATGGCGTGCGATGGGCTGTCTTATGACGTCTTATGATGTCTTATGACGAAACGCGCACGGTTCGTAACATCCTTAAAATGCCCAGTGTCTCCTATTATCGCTGATATCTTCATGGAGAACTTTGAAGAGACAGCCCTCAATACAGCTCCCATCCGACCAAGATTCTATTTGCGGTACGTAGATGACACATTCAATTTAACAACAAACCAAATAAATGCATTTCTGGATCATCTTAATTCTTTACATCCCAAAATAAAATTCATAATGGAAATAGAGACAAACAACTCCTTAGCTCTTAGATATTTTAATCATTAGAAACTCTAACAATAGCTTGAGCCATACAGTTTTAGAAAAGCAACCCACACGAATAAATATTTAAATGGTGATTCTCACCATCCTCGCAGTTAGCACTGTTGGTAAATGTTTGCTTCAGAGAGCACAGCGGATCTGGCGACAAGGAACATTTGACGGCTGAACTGGAGAATGTCAAGCAGGTGCTGCGAGAAAACAAACTCCAAGTTCACGTCTACGTCGCAGTCACCGTGTGAAGCCAGCCACAGTCGAAACAGTGCCTGCGTCTTACCTTACATCAGAGGAGCTCACTGCAAAATCGGTTATATTTTAAACGAGCTTCTATAAAAACATATTATAAGCCGCCGAAGAAGATTAGCCAATTATTACCATCTGTGAAAGTAAATTCCACTACAGGTACCAGGTGTGTACAAACTAGACTGTGATTGTGGTCTCTCTTACATTGGACAAACAAAAAGACCAGTAAGAACCAGAGTAAAAGAACATATAGCTGATGTTAAACACCGACGCTATAAGAAATCTGCAATTTGCGACCATGTTCTAGACAAGCCCAATCATTATATTAGATTTGATGAACCAAAAATACTGGCTAATGAACATCGATTTATACCAAGGATGATTCGGGAAGCAATAGAAATGAAAAAATATCCAAATTTTAATAGAAAGGATGGTTGGTCATTCCACCTTCCTGGGATCCAATCATTTCAAAAATTAAACGCAGAGTATAAAAACTTTTGTGAAACCAACATTAAAGTTAAGAAAACGAACGATTTTTAAATAATAACTCTGACGGTTATTCGAAACATTGAAATACAGACATATACCAACTTAGTCTGCCCGTGATCATGGATGCTGGAAAGAATCCGAAACGTCGGGAATAAATATATTTTTAAGTAACGCGAAAATCCGTAAATTAGTGGATTTGATATGAATACTAGTACACTTAATTCATCGATAAAAGAAATAATATATGTAGCCAATACTATGAGTTAAATATATTTAGTTGAATGGTATGATTATATTTTCTTTAATAATCTAATTATAATTAAACTGACGGTATTCAAAGACAAAATTATGTGAATGAAATGTTGAATTGGTTTACTCCTTCAATAACATAATGTTCTCTTACGACGCTCATTTCCATCTTAACGGCATGTTAGTAAACAAAATTGCCGCATTGGAAGCCCATCAATCCAAAACTTAAGCATCAGAAGCCCTTACATAGTCCGATAGTGACTGTTTGGGCGCTATGTCGACCCATGGTATCCTAGGGCCTTACTTTTTTGAGGATGGCAGAGGGCGCGCAGTTACTGTTACGTCGGAGCGATATGTGGCTATGATCGAAGAGTTTTTCATACCAGGATTGCAAAACTTTTCAGGCTTTAATGCCAGGACGTGGTTTCAACAGGATGGGGCCACTTCACACCTCTAACACTGCTATGCCCGTTATCCGTCAACTTTTTCCTGGCAAAGTGATCTCTAAGAGAGGGGATATTTCCTGGCCTCCACGTAGTCCAGATCTGACCCCGATGGATTTTTTTTGGGCTACCTTAAGGCTAAAGTATACGACACAAACCCGCGGTCAATTGAGGCCCTAAAAGAAAACATCCGCAGAGAAATGACAAGCATTTCAGCAGTGACGTGCCGCGCAGTCATCGACAATTTTAGACGTCGTTTGCAAGAGTGCCGTGATCGCAACGGATTACTAATAATTCCTGTTTTTAATCTTTTTTATAAATAAAAATTTAATTCATTATGTAATTAGTTTTATTTTAATAATTTTTTTTCATATCAAATGACTACATACTACACCCTGTGCTAATTTAATAATAATCAATTATACATAAAACAAGTAGGTATTTAGATATATAAATACTTCTTTCATATATAATACTTTTAACGTAAGAATTTAAATATGTTGCATTTTATTAAATACTTAATATACCATCTGTAAAAAGCTTCTTAGTTTCTTTATTTACACTATGGTACTATCATCTATAGGTTATGAATAAACCGTTACGATCAAAACAAAAACGTCATCTATCACATAAAGGTCAAACAAAAAAGTTTAAATAAATTACAAATATTCCGTAAAATGCTTGCAGTTTATACCTCCATCCTTCGATGTATCCTTCGATGTATCCTCCGTCGTTCAGAAATAAAATTGAAAGAATGGTTTGCAATGAACATTATACAATAAAAAATATTTGTTTGCAGGAGGTAATTAATGAAGTTAATTTCAACTTAATTCATTCCTGAGCATTTCTTTCATAACGAATTCCTGGTATTTATATCAAACAAAATCTTAGGCCCTCATTTATCTATAGAAGCAGTACGAAGGTCAACTAATGATAAATAAATAATTCGATTCTAAGGCGAAGATTGACAAAAGATGAATAAGAGCAAACTTTGTTAAACATTCTTCTACATACGTTGTTTAACCAATTTAGAAATATCAATTATTTCATTCAAAATTTAAATTTTCTAGAAAAAATTAGGAATATGTAAAAATAAAAAAAAAACATTTTAAAGGGTAATACTAAAGCAACCATAATATAAAGGGAATGTACATCCCCTTACCCAAAGGGATTTTTTGTGATTTTTTTTCATCATAAGACGATTACAAAGGTCAATTGATAATACCTGTTTGAATCAACCTTGACATTGGCAGGAATCACCAAGAGACCTTGGTGAGCCACCCAAAAAAACGAAGAAGAAGATTACAATAGAAAGCAAAATATTATTACAGTATTCCAATACTAATTTGGAGTGAATTGAGGCTTCAAACAGACATCTCCATCTAAGGAACCTTAGTTTTAAATTCAAAATTATATTTTAACAATAAACTTTTTAATTTTTGATCAGCCCAAATTGCCCCAAAAATTGTTTTGGGCAATTTCGGCTGAGCACGCAATTTCTGAAAAATAAGATGATCGATGCGTCGGATGGGCCTTTTGTAAAAGGGTGGTCCCGCCCCTCCTCTCCAGTAGAGTCGTTTATCCGGTCCCATCGGGCTTTGAGAATAAAAAGAAACAGGGGGCCTTGTTTGCGTGACACCCGGCACTACCTATACCATATCTCCCACGTAGTTGGCTGATTCTAATATAGATCCCGGCCGACGTAGTCGTAATCGACTGAGAACATTATTATTACCATTGAATTGCCCTTAGAAAAATTACATTGGAACATTTTATAATATATATTTTTCTATGTTTTAAGAATAACCCCAATTAAGCATTTTAATGTTTAATTTTGCAAAACTGTATTTCGGCATATTTAAAACTCATTAAAAATTAATACAGTTTAAGTCAAATTAAAGTTATTGCATTGAAAAATCATTATATGGATAGTGAGCGTCAACACTAGGATACTGGGGACCTTTTTATTTGGGTTAACCTCACACACATAAAATTGTTGTTCTGTAGGAATATTAACGTTAATTTAAGTAGAGTCTGGACCGAAACCCGGCCGAAACCGAAACCGAATGTTCAGGGGCTTTCAGTTTCGGCCAACCCGAAACCGAAACTCACGGACGTAATTATTATCATTCCCTATAAATAAGTTAAATAATTTTATTAATATATTTTTAAAATAATTAATTATTTTTCAAATTAAATTTATGACAAAATTGGGAAGTTATTCTAAATTTGGCCTTTATTTTAGCAATTGTTCTACATTAATTCCCTCCCAGAGAAAGAATTGTCAACTTTTTTAGTTAATTGGAAATGGTTGTCCAAACCAAAATACATAAATTTAATTTTTTGCTAAATTTGGAAGTCGTTTAGTTTGGATGACAAACCACTTGAAAAGGTTTCGGCCGACAAAAGTTTCCGGCCTTATTTGGTCGAAACCGAAACTGCCGCCAAAAACACGATTTTTAAAACAGGGAGGGCCGAAACAGAAAAACCGAAAACTAAAATTTTGCTTGGATACTAATAATAAGTAAGCAATCCGTGGGCCAAAGGCAATTGGAGTTATAATGCTTGGGATGTTGGTTCGAACCTTCGATCTGACTTTATTATAAATTAATATCAGGTTGATGTATAAAACATGTTTTAAGGATAATATTAGGTTAACTTTCCGGGTCAACATAAATAAAGGTGGATTTAATATAAAATTAAATAATTACTGGCTTTAAGAAAATAAATAACGTTGTTGGTTTTTAAACTTAGTTATGAATGCTTTGTGTTATTCCTGTGATTCGATTCAATATTATTTTCAACATGTCTAATAGTATTATATCTATGGTATTCAAAGCAAAATTGGTGGTTTTACATAAGGAATGGATTAGACATAGGTGAAATAAAGAACTGGTTTATCCGTTAGTATATAATAAAGAGGGAAAAAATATTTAAAGGTTGAATTTAAAAGTTGGTTGCCGTTTTTTAAAGCAAGGTATAGTGCAATTTTAAAGTGAGAGTTTTCAAGGGAAAAATGTTGTTCAGATAAAAGAAAAAACCCAACATCCCAAAAAGTTAATAAATAATACTGCTAAAGTGATCAGATGCATTAAAACCTTTTCAAATGTACATATCTATATCCTAATGTGAAATATAAAAACTTCCAAACATAGAAAAGTAAAAAAAAAAAAATTGTTAAAGATTTTAAAAAATTCAAATTAAATTTCAAGTTAATTGAAACTAATATTTATCTGACAACAGGTGTCGCTGAGATACCAATTTAATCTGAACTTACGTCAAAGGAAAAAGTTTTGCCAACAAACAATAGATGTCATTAGTAACAGTTTAGGACTAAACAAACAGAACAATTGAACTGATTGTTTGTTTTGTTACAATAAAAGCCGGGAAAAAATAAATAGATATTAATAAATAAAAATTATTTACATTTAAAATAATTTAAAAAACTGAAAATATTTCATAAAAACATACGGTGGAAGATCAATTTGAACTTCTATTTAATAAAATGAGAATTAGAAATGAAGAAACAAACAGGTGGAATTAAAACCAAAATATTAGAAAAATCGATGAAAAAATTAAAACCAATATTAGAAGAAAATAGTTGTTAAAACTGGTGTAGAAAACTTAAAAAAAGTTAGAATATCTAGAAAAGAAAAGAAAAAATAATATAGTTATTTATGGATTGAAGGAACAGGAGAAATATCAACAGAATTATTAAATAATATAAAGAAACGTTTTTGAACTGAAACAAATTTTAGAAGATTTTTGAGGAATTTTATTCAAGAATAGGTAAAAATGGTGAAAAAACCGAGAACCAACGCTGCTTTCCTTAGTAAGTGGGTGGAAAAAGAGAAAAATGAAAAATAAAAGAAAACTGAAAGAATTATATGTCACTCACGATACCCAAAAGAAGGATAACAAAGAGAAAAGCACATTACCCAAGTTAATAGAAGAAAACAAAAGGGAAAAACGATATCTAAAATATGATAAACCTTGTTGTTAAAGAGAACGTTAATGCCAGAGAAAAACTGAAAAAGAAAATCATTCTTCCTAAAAACATCCTTACTTTTAAAGAAAAACAACCATTGGTCACATACAAGAACAATAGTGTAAACCCTTTGATGTGGAAGAGATTTACGATCGCACTAATCCAGAAAAACTCAAACCGGATGAGCAAAAATAGCAATTTAAAACCTAGCGGAGCCCAAACAAGTACATAAAAGTAAAACAAACAAATTAATAACTTTCCCCGGATTGGTCCTCGGGGGGAAAAACGACCAAAACCCTCCAAATTACAATCAAGGTATCCTAAAAATAGGTGAACGTAAAAACTTTATCGACGTACACTCGCCTGCTGGAATTAAAAGAATCTTTTAAAAACGGAAGTTCGATATTTTTTGGTCTTCTGAAGTCAAAAACCTGGTAACAAAAATAGAAGATCACGATGAATTTATTTTTATTACATCGGAGAAACCCCAGGACTATATGGAGTAGGTTTTATAGTTAAAGAAACACTTTAAAAAAATATAAAAAATTTAAGGACCAAAGAAAGAGAAGTTGAAGGATTCCCAACTAAAATTTAGACTTAAGATAAATTCAAAAACGAAAAGAACGAAAAACGAAATAGACTTCATTCCCAACAAACATGTTAAGAAAAGAAACAAACAAGTCTTTAAAACATCACTTCCCATCGGACCACAGAACCTGTTAGAGCCATTTCAACATACTTTGGGTCAAGAAACCGTGGCAGAGGTCAATGTCTCATCCCGGTTAAAGAACGAGGAAATGCAATTTGGACATCGCTGAAAAATTTAATTATTTCCCAATGGTCGACCGCTGGAATGTTGGAGGACACCGTTCAGAATTGCCATGATAAAATATTAAACGCAATTGATACCAGCCTTTAAAAGAAGTACAAAAAGCAAACACCGAACAATGATAACAAAACAAAAATATCAGCACGGCACAAAAGGCCTTTAATCAACAGAAGAAAGAAAAAATAAGACAAAAACCAAATCAAGAGCTTTAAAACACGAATTGACAGCACCTGTTTAAACTAATCAGTAAATATATCAACCAAGACCAAAGGTGCATCGTAAGGAAAACCCCTTGAAAGATGTCTAAATGCTAGGGGAGCGTCAAAAAGCGTATAAAGAATTGGGAATACATAAGTCGGGATTGAAGAGTTGAAAGATTTTAAAAAAATAACACAAAATAGACTGGAAAATTTAAAAATAAAGAATTGATTTTTTAAAAAACCTTTATAGCATCAAATCAATCCATGTGGGAACTGCCGAAAGGAATAGTCCCAAAATAGAATCAAATGCAATTATCAGTGAAGAAGAAGTGATTAATGAATAAAAGCCCAGGACCCCTTATACCAATGAAGTAATAGAAAACGGGATACCAATATCTAAACGAAACCTTTCTTAACTCGGATTGTTCAATATGATATTGAACGACAAAAACCCATACCAATGGTCCGAACGAAATAATTTTTGATCAAAAAAGGTGATCCAAAGATATCTGTACATTTTTCTTCATAATTAGAGAAAAAAAAAAAGAAACAACGGAAAAACTTCCCACCTGTAGAACAGGCAGGTTTTAGGACGAGGTTTTCACAGTTGACCATATTTACCCGCTGGATGGTAAAGAAAAATTTCAAGAGTTCAAAAGACCACTTATGCTGTTTTATTGATTATAAAAAGCCTTCGATAACCCTATAACCACACATCGATTTGGAAAAGCTTTTAATTTCAGAACGTAGAATTAGATTTTATATGTTTAAAAAAACATCTACGACCACAGAACCAGTAAGAGAAAGAGAGACTACCGACCACTTATATATTTAAAAAGAGGTGTTAGGCAAAGACCCGATTCCCCAACAATATTTATTGGGGAAAGAGAAAATCCGAAACCTAAACTGGAAAAAATCGGCATAAATATAAATGGATCCTACCTAAGTCACCTTAGATTCGCCGGGACGATATATTTTGCTATCAGAAAATATAAACCAACCAAACTAATAATTTACTGTTTGACGAAGAAAGTCGAAGGAAAGTTTAGAAATCAACCCAGGAAAACAAATGTAATGACAAACCAAATTAGGGCCCAATATCTTTGAAAATATACCTTTTAATAGGTTGATGGCCTATTTCACCTTTTAAAACAAATTTTATTTAACAAAACAACAATGAATTAGAAGTAAGAGAAGAGTAAATCGCTTGAAAAAATTTTGAAGTCTCAAAGAAATTTAAAAAGGAAAATGCCTTTAAAGATTAAAAGCCAAGTTCATAAACAACATTGCCAAAGTGGAAATTTACAAATAAAAAAAAAATAAGATCAAAAAATAAAGAAGTATGGAAAGAAGGTAATGAAGATTAGAAAGATCCAAAAAATTCGGCCATGCTTCTATAAGGCAGAAAAACTAAAGTCATAGATTTAGGCTACTCCCAAAGCCAAAATGGAGAGGGCAGGACATGTAGCACGACTAAAAAGATAACCGCTGGACTAAAAAACAACATCGGATAGGGCCATCAAAAAAGAAAATAGGTAGACCAAATGCGCGCTGGAAGACGACATTACAAAAATTAGGAAATTAATTGATGCGAGTTGGACAGAGAACAATGGTTAAATTTGGAGGAGGCCTTTACCTTCCATTGGAGGGGGTTCTGCAACCTTTTTATCCATCCAGAAAGGTGAACAATAAAATATTTTAGATAAATAAATGTATACCGTTAAGAATTGTCAGGAAAAGTAAAATTATTTATTGAATTTTTTAGTTTTTAATTATAAGGAAATAAAATTTATTACATTACAATTTTATTATATTATATGATTTGATTTTGATAGATTGATTCGATAATTATTTTATTAATTAAAATAAATTATATAAATGTTGGTTTAAATATTTTTTCCCAAAAAAAAAAAACTGTTTCTTGTAATTGTTAATTAAATAGTTATCATAATCAGAGATAATTCCAATTTTATCATATTTGATTAAAATAAAATTAATGATTAAAAAAATTTATAATTAAACATAAAAGGAATGAAACGAATACCCGTAACTATTAGGACTAATTAAGTTTTGGGTATTAAAATTGTATTGAAATTATTATGATGCGAGAAATAAAAAGGCTTTTTTTATTTTTTTTATTTTATTTTATTTATTTAATATAAAAGTGGCTTACTTTGGGTTAAAAAGGGTCTATTTAGAGGAACAAACATTGGGCAGGAGGGTTTGAGGACGGGGAGCCTGAAGGTTTGAGCAAAGAATGGAAGACCACCCCCTTAATTAACCATAAACCAGATTTTTGACAGAATGTTATGGAGTTCATTCCCACGTTTACTCAGGCTGGTATTGGAAGGCGGGGCAAAACAAAAATAATAAAATAAGTATTATTTAAAACGGAATCTTGTTGTTTAATATAAAACTTAAAAAACCTTTGACAAACTTACATCAGGCCGGAAGAAACTATAAATGGTCATTACACTATCACTGTCCTAAAGTTTAATATTTACGTTGTCTTTATGTTCATCATAAGGTTAATCATGTTTAAAATTTTTAACTTTCATAATATGATGAATTTTTTTAGTCGACATAAAATATCGAATCGGGGGTTTGAATCCTGCGGGGTCTCAAAAAATTTTCATTGTTTTTTTTCTAGTTGGTTAGGGCAATTTAGGCCGATCAAACCCAATTATCTGAGAAGTAAGAAGATCCATGCGTCGGATTGGCATTGACCCGGTCCGCCCACCAAACCGCAGTGGAACCAAGCGTGGTGGGTTACAGTCCAAAAACCCTAATGGATAGAGGTGGTTTAGGGGAGACCCATATCCAGCAGTGGACTGTCAAGGTTGATGGATGATGATATCGAATGATTATCAAGTAAACACCAGAACTGGGATGTTTAAAAATTTAATTCCATTTCCAATAATAAATTTTATGGTATACAATTTTTTCTTATTTTGTAATGGACCTTCAGACTATGAAAAACGTTATTATAAGATTCCTATGTACCACGAGTCCTTCATCAGAATTATTTCAAAACATTTCCGAATAGCTGATTTTTCAAATGACTTGTGTTAAACGGTTCTTTCCCTCCATTCAACAAGATCGTAAGGTTTTTAAGTATTAGCTCACAGTACTTTGGAATTCCTATATTAAGTTAATAAAAGTTTATGTAATATTGTAAATAATCCGATTGTTTGAAACAAACTGTGTAACAAACATTCATCTGGGGAACTTTTAATAAATAATAGTTTTGTGGCGCTTTAATTTTCTTCGATATTCAGTTTGGCCACAAAATAAAAGTTATTTTATTATTCTGCCCTTTTAGGTTTTGGAAATAATATGGTAAAAAACCAAATAAATTATAGGACCAAGACATATGTTAAAGCGTATGTTCAACGGGTGTATAGTTACACATTGTATAAGGGACTGTAAGACTACCACTTGTGTAACTATTCATTGCTTATAAAGGTTTATGTTTTATTAATAGGCATCCTTCAAAAAGTCAACGTTTGTGTTTATTAACACATCTGTTTTTTTTTAATTACACTTAAAATATTGTTCTAATAGACAAACAGAAAGGCAACGCAAGTGCGTCAAACTCAAATGTCAATGATTTAAATCAAATTATTTTAGGATTTTATTGTGGTTTTATATTTAAGTTAGTTTACGTGTAATGAAAAATAATACAGGATGGCCCATAAGTCCTTTGATATGAAAAAAAAAAAATTATTAAAATAAAACCAATTACATCATGAATTAAAATTTTTATTTACAAAAAAGTTTAAAAACGGGGAAATTATTTTTTGAAAATAACATCTTTCAAAATGTAACCGGTTGCGACACGGGCACTTGCAAACGACCGTCTAAAATTGTCGGACCGCGGCACGTCACCGGAAATGTTTGCCATTTCCTCCGGATGTTTCTTTTAGGGCCTTAATTGACCGCGAGTTTGTGTCGTATACTTGCCCAGAGTCCCACAAAAAATCCATCGGGTCAGATCTGGACCAGTGGAGGCCAGGAAATGTCCCCTCTAGGAGATCATTTTGCCAGGAAAAGTTGACGGATAACGGGCAAGAGTGTTAGAGGGTGGAAGTGACCCCATCCCTTTGAAACCACGTCCCGGCATTAAAGCCGAAAATTTTTGGCAACCTTGGTATGAAAACTCTTCGATCATAGCCACATATCGCCCGGACGTAACAGTAATCGCCCCTCTGCCATCCTCAAAGAAGTAAGGCCCTAGGATGGCCTTTTCGTGTGGCAAATTCAAGACATTCAGTCAATGTAAAATTGTCCCCAATAATTATTGTAATTAATTATATTTTTTGTTAAAAAATTATTCTAACGTTCTTAGCCTCCTTTTGTATATATTTAAGTCTGTCAAATTAGAATTCAGATTTGGAACGCGATTATTGTGTTATTGTGTAATATTGGTTTGGACGTCAGCTTTGTCATTGCGCAGGTAACGTCTTTCTATTTAAATTTAGGTATTGTTCCTTTATCCTCTTCCGGTTTCATTTCATATACATTCTTAATAAATTCAAATTTTAAACCTAAAAATGAGGACCTGCAACACTAAGGTCTGTCATTGAGGAACAGCTCCATTTGGGCTTTAAAGAGTTAAAGGGAGTCAAAATGCAAGTGGAGCAATTGGTTGAGGGAAAGGGGATGATAACGAACAAGAAACCTTTGGAAATTATTGATAGAAATCTTAAATTTAAAACAAGAGTTAGCCCAAAACACTCAAAATTATTTAACCTTTACAAGAGCAAAAATTGGTAATTTGGTGTAGTCGATGGGTTTTGACCAGTGTGGGGTGAGTATGAGGGCAGTTTGGACCTCACCCTAAACTGAAGTCAGAATTGAATGAGGCTCATAAAACAATTTTTTTTTAGAAACTCAAACCAGAATTTAAAGAAAATCAAACCCCAGTTTATTCTGAATTGTAGGGAATTTAATTGTTCATCAGTCTCAAATGTTAAAACAATGGCCTAAGATCGACGGGTGACTCTGGAGCCTACCACCTATTTCACAGGAAAAACGAAGAACAAAAATAAACAAATGTATTAGTAAGACAGAAAAATTGTTAAAATATAGGCGTGGTATTTACAAAAATTATGGCAAAATATGTAAGAAGGAATTTCCAAGATAAAGTAAATATTTATTATGACTAAGACAGTTTCAAACTGTCCTGGGAAACTAAGTGAGGCGATTGCATCTTTAACAATCTTTAAATATTCTTTCTAAAATATGGGAGGCATCCCAGGGAAATTTCAGAACACATTCTGGCTATGAATGATCTTGTGGTTTGTATAATTACAGATTTGATTCCTTGACAAGAAACTGTGTATGTATTTAAAACATACAAGGGTCCTTCAGGCTAAAGTGTGCAAAGCCTTTGTCTAAGACTATAGCGTTTCCCAGTGGCCTTAAAGACATATCAGAACATATTTCTTCTAACAATTTTTAAAGTATACAGTGATGAACTGAAAAAAGGGCTCTTCCTACTAACAAGTGTTCGGGGAATCAGTATCAACATCTTATGGGATCTTTCATTAATGGAAAATTTTGACCATAACATTGCCCAACAATTTAATAATTTTTGATTGGGGAAGAGGGAAATTTAATAAAAAACCTATTGTACTATCAAGAAAACTTAATAAACTTAATGTAAAAAGGTAAATGTTACATTTCCCTACCTTAAAAAGTTTAAGGAAAAAATAATAGATATAAACAACAATTTTTGGGCATATTATATAAAAATAATTGTAAATATTTAACCCAACCTATTTGATAAATTAATTTTTGACATTAATAATATTTAAATTATAATAATTGTTATTTGACATTTGATAGGGTTACCTATCTAATTTTTATAAAAAACAATTAGCTAGTTTGCTATGCTATTGTATTTCTAAAACACAGCCAATGGCTTGTAACCAGACCCTAGCTTCTAATGTGGCAGGATCAAACATACTGTCACTTTGGAATCCGTTTCAAGTAATTTAAATTAAATATTAAGACAACGGAGGAAACCTCTTGCAATAAATAAAATTTTTTACAATTAGTAATTATTTTTAAATAATAAAACTTTTAATAATAACAACTGTGTATAAACCTGGTACATCAAATATACGAATTAGCCAGTAGGAACTAGAAGTTGAGCTATTCTTAAATAGCTGTAAAATGAATATTTTATGTATAACTGAGCACTGCTTAGAACATCAATTTATGCCTGATTTTGGATGTCACCAGGTTGCTAACCTATTCAGTAGAGATAAAGCTATACGCGGTGGCTCTTTAATATTTATTAATAATGCTTTAAAAATATAAAAATCGTAAAGATGTTGTGGCCTCTCTATTGAACGGACTATTGAAATAACCTGTGCAGAGCTGGAGCATTTCATTGTTGTATGCGTATACAGACCTCCACTTCGTTATATGAACCTTTTGAAGTTGTGTTAGAAGAGATATTATTAAAGCTATCTGAATCTAATAAATATATTATAATTTGTGGTGACTTCAATATTAATTTATTAGATAATTCTACAACCACAATTAGATTCAGATCATTGTTAAGTTCATATAACCTAATCAATTTGTTTCTTGAACCTACTAGAATAACTGAGACTTCTGCTACATGTATAGATAATATATTTACAAACTAAACCTTTAAACAAGTCAATAATTAAAATTAAGTTCTGACCACTGTGGCCACTTGCTTCTTTTAGATTAAATAAAATTTCGGACAAAATACAAATAAAAATTATGTTTGTTTCCATGTATAAAAACGTATTAGAAGTTTAGAAGTAATATATTACAAAATTGACTATTTACAGTTTGATGATAACCCACATGTGTATAATACATTATTCTCTTTTATAAGGAAGAATTTAAATACATATTTACTTCTAAAACGGTTAAATCAAAAGGGTTCTGTGCTTTAGTGAATGGGCAGTTGGAATTCACAAAAGCAGGCAAAAGTATATGGCTTTACGGTGAAAAACATATAATCATAATAAGACTTTTTGCACATGTCGGTGTATTCAAAAATATTTAAAAAGTTTGTACTGTCGAAATTCTTATATATAAAGAAAAATTAAAATTCATCGACAAAATAAAAATGACTTGGGTATTATCAACAGTGAGGCTGGAAGGAAAACAACTCTAATATAACTCTAAATATGATGACCGTTCCATAGAACTGACGAAGATGTTGCTATATTTCGAAAAATTCTTCACGGACATTCCAGTTTTCTACCAGTCACTTTTATCTTCTCCAACAGTTGCCAAGTCACTTGAAAATAATACCAATGAATGTTACAGAGAATTTTAATTTACGGACGTAAATACCGGAATATTGTAGTACATTTAAAACTTTAGATATAAAAAACTACAGACCTATGGGGATCTCGTTGGTGATAAGTTCTATTATCGATGTAATATCACCTCACCTAGACAATATTCAATGTAAGTATCAGAAGGGCAGGTTTCCTGACCTGATGAAGCTGCAAATTTCCGATATTTCAATCAGGAATGTACGGACCCTAAAACTTCAGACCAATATCTATACCTACCTACTATAAATTATTTGAAAAACTCTTACTAAATCAATTAGTTAAACATTTCAATCGCAATTGCCTTTTAAATAACAAAGCGGTATGGATTCCTGGGGTCGCTCAACAAACGCAGGCATCAGGCTAGTCAGAAGCATTTTGAGGCTTGGGAAAGCATCACGGATGCTTTAGGCATTTCTGTGATCTCAAAAAGGCTTTTGATTGAGCACCATGAGACCCTGGTCGGAAATAACGTCACTATGGTGATAACAAATACCACTCAACCTTCTGTCTTCTGCTTGAGCCCATCAATTCAGAGGGTTTGACGTGAATAATAAAGTCTCCAGGGCCCCGGTAAATATAGGGGTCCCAAAGGATCCATTCTTGGGCCTTTCCTCTTCCTCATTTATATAAACGACTTACCATGTTGATAAATAATAGCGAAAGATAGTATTGTTAAGATGATACCTCCCTGATTTTTAAATTAAACGACATACGTCAATAGTGACGATGTAAAAATACTCTCTCTAGAGTAGCGAATTGGTTTAGTGTTAAAACGCTTTTAAACCAAGGAAAACAAAATGTATTAGATTCATGACTCCTAATAGAAACTATGGTAGAATTTGAAGTGGTTATAAATGGGAGGCGTTAACTGTTGAATCAACTGTATTTCTAGGAATAACTGTGATACCCGAAACTACAATAGAATATTAATAGGCTAGAATAAACTAAGCTCTCAGCCACGCTGTGAAAGAATTAATTATTAACCGATGTGGAGCAGCTCGTTTATTATTTAGCTATTTTCATAGTATTATGTCTTATGGCATTCTACTGGAAATGCGGCGAATACTAATACGATCTTTGTCCTCAAAAACCCAATTCGTGCAGTCTATAACCTGGGCCCAAAGAATCATTAAAAGTTGTTCACTGAAATAAAAATAATGACCGTTAGTTCTCAATACATATTTGAAAATTTAATGTATGTGCAAAAAAATAGAGATGATTTCCTAAGACATTGTGATGACATAACATAGATACAAAGGAACAAACATAATCTAATTCTTCCACAACTAGACTGCGAAGAATAAGTAAGTCTTTATGGGACAATGTATACGTTTTTGCAAAATCGTAAACGTTCAGATTTAACTATTAATAAATTTAAAAGGTAGTCAAGGAACGTTTATTGTTAAAGGTAATTACGATATTAATGAATTTTTAAATGATAACACAGCCTGGTAATGGAATGCTCGCTCGGTCCTGTTTCAAAATTACATAATATGCAATGTCCAATTATCAAAATGTTTGTTATTTTTAAAGATGACATAAAAAATAGCCCTTTATTTCTTTCGCTTCTTCTCAGGTCTGTGCGTCCTTTTCGAACCGTGGTAGTGTGTTGAACAATCAATAAGCAATTAAACTTCTATATTGTAAAGATATTTAATTTAATTTGAATTTGATACCATGGGCTGACATACAGCCAAACAGTCACTTCGGACTATGTAAGGGCTTCTGATGCTTAAGTTTTGGATTGATGGGGCTCAATAGCGGCAATTTTGTCTACTAACATGCCCGTTAAGATGGAAATGAGCCTCGTCGAGAACATTATGTTATTGAAGGAAGTAAACCGATTCAACATTTCATTCAATAATTTGTCTATGAATACCGTCAGTTTCCTTCAATTCTTGAACCAACTGAATTTTGTAAGGTGCATATGTAAATATTTCTTCAAAATCCGTTGTAACGATGTCCTGGATACGTTTAATGCTTTGGCGCGATGCGATGCGAGTGACTGTCGGATTTTCGCGAAGTCTATGTTTTTGTTCTGTGCGTGACGTCCTTGGGTGACCCAACCGCGGTTTATCTAACGTCGAACGGTCTCCTCGAACTTAGCAACCCAGTTCTAAATCGTTTAAACAGTTGGAGTGTCGTCAAGTTGTAGTAACCTTTGTGTTCCGAAATTTACGCCACGCAACGGTTGCCGAATTGTCGTTTTATAAAACTCGCGCACACAATGCACGGTCCGCTCCGGTGAAAACGCTACATCGCGACTTAATTTCCAGAAACCAAGTTACTCCCCTGCTTCCCTGCACTGCTCTCGCGCACCGGTTCGTTTTATTCAAATTTACTTTTCAAAGGACTTATGCAATTCCTGTACTATTATTCTTTGAATTCGAAAATACAGCAATGAGATGAAAATGCTAATGTCCTCTAAATAGATAGAAATTTTCGTCATACCTTTTAAATTTATGATACTACCTTTATTAACTTTAACGCATAATTTGCTATCATACGTCATTGTATCTTGTGATTCGATTAGTTAATTTTTTTTTCGTAAATGAAAAAGTTTTTCTATTCAAAATAAGTAACAATCTACTATGTGTTAAAATGTTAGTTAGCAATTTTAAGTAAAAGTTGGAGACACGGCAGTGTTTTTTCTTCAAAAAAATGAGACCAGTAAGTAAAACAAAGCGAGTGACTTGAGCAAGTCGTTGTTACTTCGGATGAAGAATAACTTTAAAAATATACGCTCTTTTAAAAGGCATTGTTCGGAGCTTAGGAGGAGCACTGCACAATTATCAATGGAAATTTGCATAAATATGCCTCGTCAACTAATTACCATCCGGCCTCGTCAAGTAAGTGAAGTTTAATTTCTTTATATATATTATTAAGATGTTTTAATTGAAGCAACACAAGTAATTTAGGTTGACAAAATTTATGTCAATATTTGGTGTATTCTATGGAGTGGGAATAGAATCCCAGTACCAATATAAATGCTGTTTTAACAATGAAAGGTATAGTAATAGTAACATATAACATGTGTGTTTACTATGATGATGTTCATTGAATTACTCATTTAGCCTAACTTTTCAAAGTTATTAAAATACTGCATATAATCAACTTTTAAACTATTAAACTATGATATCACTTTATAATTAGAAGTCATAAACAAACAATATACCTATAGTTATTAAGCTAGTATAATGATTGCTAGAATGTGCTAGAACAAGTCTACTAAATCTCTGAAATATTTTATTTCAGAGATTTAGTAGACTTTCCATTCTAATAAAAATTTGTTGATTGCAAAGTTTATTTAAGGTTTTATGTAGCGGTCTATATTTTTAGCTAGTTGTTAATACTTTATTATGCTATAAAACAACATGCATGTAATATTACTCAGAATTTGTTTTCTTTACATATTCATATTCTGTATAAAATTAAATAATAGTTTGCAGACCCAGTTAACAAATATTCACCTTTGAGCCTTTTAAAATTATAGTCCCTTGGAGGGTCACATAATTGGCTGAATTATTAAACAAACTTTTATAAAATAAAAGAGAATATCACAATTGAGGTAAAAACGTGAGTTACAAGTTATAAATTTGGTATTAATATGCACTAAATATGTTAGTAAGCTGGTCTTGAAATAAATTAGTACCAATAATGAAAGGCTAAACTATTAGCCCAAAATTTGACACAAATAGCATATTGAATAAAATTAATAATATATGCTGGAAACTTCAAAGAAAGAGTGACAGCGGAGAAATTAATTTTTAATTTTAAGCTTAATAAGAAATATCCTTATACTATGTGATTATAACTCATTATGGTTTTTTAGTATATTGAAGTAAATATAGTATTCACCATTCATTATGTTTTATATATAAAACTTCAATGCACAATTAATTTACAAGTACCAGTAACTAAAATGCCAATAAAACTAAAATGCCTGGTGAATATATTTCATTTTGATAATTTTAACAATTTAATTAGTAATTTAAAAAGTTAGTTCTTGCTACCCAGACTTCTTCGCAACTAAGACATACTTCCTAAGAAAGATGTCATCTAATTTCATGTTTGATAGAATAGGTATATGATTAATTGTATGCCAAATTATTTCTTGTCCTAAACCTTTTCCCTCAAAGCTAATATATAACGTAATGTATATTAGAAGACCTTAGATGACGGTTGGATGCAATGAGGAGTAGTCTTACCACCTATGTTGCATAGCAGCTGATGCAACTGATAAATGCTGGAAGCTAATGTAAATTATGAGCTGAACAAAATAATTCTGCATTACTCCTAGAATTTACCAAGCGCAAGTTTCCCAACAACCTTAAAAGTAGTTGGATGCTTAAACAGCAGTTCAATCCTCTCTTATTCATTTAATACAAAAGTAGCTAAAGGAAAGCTATAAGCTCATGTATTCAAATGTGTACTGTGAATTATGTTAAAGAGATAGTAAGACTTAAGTCATAAGAGAGTAATTTGGTTGAATTACTCAGAATTATAAATTATATTAGCCTGCTTTCTAAGCAGAAAATGGTGCATTGAACCACCAAACTTTTGAATAACCTCATTAAAATAACTAGCCTAAAATATAAATCAATGATCAAATATTCTGCATATGAAATATAATCATACACAGAGTCAGTAAAAATCAGATTAGTGGGATATTAACGACATAAATAAATTAACTAAAGTTATTAACTTGAAATCCTAGTCTTGATGAATATTACACAACCAAATAACTGAAAGAAGTTGGCTCAATAAAAGTAAATGAGCTTTATCAGTAAAATAATTATCTCTTATGTTTTATTAATTATCGTATGCAGTTGTTACTGCAAATAAATTAATTTTAATATACTTAGGGAATAATTCATGTTTCGACATTGACTTTAATTTTGAGTGATTATAATCCTGATGGTTTCCATTGTGTGAATCAGTGGGTGAGGTATCGAAAACTAGCAATTGTTTGTTCACATTACATTCTTGTGTTCTAAAATTATGATTACTAGCAGAAATCAAACAATTCTTCAACTCATTACTATGTTATCTCCAACATATTATACCTGTTTTGTTGAGAGTATTTGCAGTCACATTTCGAGGAAAATAGCAATAAAAGTTTGTTTTTTAGTGGCCCTGACGAAATGATGAACACTTTAAACAGTCACACCAACAGGTATAGTGGATACCTTATTAATTTTACATTCTCAATCTCACCTTATTGGATAAGAAGTGTACATACCTAATTACTCGTCGTAGAATATCTGTAACAAAAGCTAATGAGTGTGTTGAAAAATTACAAACAAATTGTTATGTTAAATTGTATTATACTGCTCAAGGATGCGATTGTATCATGTGCTATTGACTATTGCTCATCATTTTCAGGGTAAAATGTCAAAATGAATAGGTGACATATTTACTAGAATGCTAAAATGGACAAGCAGGTAAACCCCTTAAAAGGAAGAAAAAATAATATTAAAAAACCTTACTTTTATAATAATTTGTTTTATCAAACTTCTATAATTTATAAAATAACTTACTCATGATAACTTATTATGAACAGCTGGTTTATACAGTAAAACACAATCTGACATCTTTTGATTAAATGTATGAGCTTTTATATGTTTCTATACTTTGTAATGATGCTTACACAGGTTCACCAATAGATGATTCTCTAGTCATGAGGTCAATTTTAAAACTAAATATTTGTCGAAACCCAGATATAACTTTCTACGGTTCAGAATAAGTAATATCACGTTTATAAAATTTTTTGTTTTAGAGCTAGATATCTTTTGCTACTCGGTGATAATTTTTAATTTTGTCCATGTAGATCTGATTGTTTGTATTTCATTGTTCTATAAGTGCCGGTCGAGCCCTTTGCCAAGTTAGGACCTGAAACTCAGGTAATGGGCACGTTCTGTTCTACCCTCTAATAAAATTAATGATTTTCAAACATACGCCCTTATAAATCTTTACTTTTAAATTGTTGTAATTAAAAATTGGAACCTCGTTATCAAAGTCAATACACATCAAAAGTTTTTAAGGATCTTTTTCTTCGACTAGCTTGAAAATTTAAATGATTCAAACATTTCATCTCGACAATATTCAGAAAAATTCATGCACAACCAAAGCTATCATACTGCAAAAACCATTTTGTTCTTATACATCGGTTAAATAAGAGTCTTAGCTTGATATATGATCTGTACAAAATTTTATAGCTACTATACAACGGTTGAATAGGCCTTATGTCCAAAAATGTTTATTAGTAACAAATTTGTTGACCTGGATGTTTAACGCCGTGTAACTTTTAATTAGTTAGGCTGCGGATTGATTTAGTTTTATATATATATTGCTATTTCAGCGTCAAACCACATATAGAAATCTTTCTATGGTGATGATTGAATGATGAAGCATGTTACCAATATAAAATTATTTTTTGTCAGACGTTAAATTTACACACTTTAATAATGCAAGCCTGTAGCATCTTCGAAAACTTTAATTTAAATTACATACAGTAAAAGACCATTTTGATTTACATTAAACTGGCAATGTAAATTTTGTAATTAATTGCAAAAGGATAAATTATGTGATGCTTAAAATGAGCCATTTTTTCCTGTAAAATGTAAATGATAAGAAATGGTTATTGTGATTATCCTTAGGTGATGGGCATATACCATCACGGGCTTTTATGGTGAACTTTTTAATATGTACAATACTGCAGCGCGTTATTTTTACCTACCTAAAGGCTTCTAAAGAAATGCACAGAAAATATTTTTATTAACGACATTACATTGGAAAGCTCTAAATTTATCGGAGGTCCGGTACTATATTATCTATAAATAATACATATAAACCATTTTTTTCAATCTCGCTATCTAATAAAAAAACCGTTTCATAATCCGCTTCGTAATTAGATAAACATAGGGATAAATAGCTAAAGCGACTCTGTTTGATTTTGTAAAGTAATGACTATTGACTTCGTTTGACGTTGACCGTAAACTAACCAATGTAGATAATCAAAACTATAGTAAAGAAAAATTTGCAAGATATATTTAGAACGAATAATATTTTATACTAGCTCTGTAACAATGCTGTTACGTGCTGGACTACTGTGCCGAAAGCTATTTTTTTTAATTTCTATTAATCGACCCTATATATATATATCAAGCTCTTTATTAGTAGAACGGTACTTTTTCATCGCTTCATGGCAGCGAATCGGAAACTACCGCGAAAAACTGCTGTATGATTCAGAGGACAAATAAATCGCAGTGCAAAGCGAACACCACGCTGTAAAAACGTAAACTTTTCCTCAAAAAGTAACGTAGCCTAGTAAAGTTTATTTCGAGTGGCTATATTCATGAGGCCGTGGTGATTTAAATACCAAGTGGATGTTCGCGGAGTCGGAAAGTTCTGGAGTAGAGACCGGCAAAGACAAGATCAACAAATGCTTTGTAGGACCCTGCAGCAAGATGGAGTGACAACATTCGCAAAGTGGGTGGAGTGGGCTGTATGATATATATATATATAACATAGGTAATTCCGCAATGTTATGCACTAATACTATGCGTGTATTCCAAAAATTTATAGTTCGTGCTGTCTATAATCTAAGTCCTAAAGTATCTTAGTAGTATCTAAGAGACTTGTTTATAGAAATTAAAACGGTGCTCTCCAGTTGTAAGTGTAAATAGAAATTATTGCAAAAGACATTAGACATATGACAATAATGCAAGAAACATAATTTTATTCTTCCAGCAAATAAGTTGAGAAGAATGAGTAAATCTTATACGGGGCATCCCACAACATTGTAATATTTAACCACCAATAAATTTCAAAAAATTGTCACGGAAACTTAAAGGTCCATCAATATGTGAAGACTGATTTTTTTACCAATAATAATGGAAGACTCGTTCCAGTTTAAAAAATCAACTGTTAAATTATTCCTAAGTAAAATAGCCCTATACCTAATCAATAATAGCATTTTTTATCAATAAGCAAGTGAAAAAGGTCTATATTGAATGAAAATTAAAACTGACTCTGTAGCCTAGTGGTGAGGGCGTGTGTTTTAGAAACCGGTGCTCATGGGTTCAAATCCTGCGGGGACTCAACAAATTTTCATTGTTGTTTTCTAGTTGGTTAGGGCTATTTGGGTCGATCACCCAATTGTCTGCAAAGATGATCCATGCCTCGGATGGGCATGTAAAAAGTCGGTTCATCTTCCAACCCGCATTGGACCAGCGTGGTGGGATACGGTCTAGAAACTCCCTAGTGGAGGAGGCGTGCGTTAGGGGAGGCCTATGCCCAGCAGTGGACTAACACAGGTTGATGATATAATAGTATTTATATATATAATAGTATTTATATCAAAAGCGTCGTGTCTATTCTACATTCAATAAAGTGGATGGCGGTATATTAACAGCTGTATCTTCCCTGTTTATTTCAAGTAAAATGGAATATTCGCTCCGGGAATATCTACGTAGACATTAGATTTTGAATAAAATAATTATAGGAAAAAAAGACACTAACGCTTTGCGTAGTACACCCGTCGGCATTATAGAAACAAACACAAAACACACACTTGCAAAACCTACATCTTGTTGTCTATGATTTAAATACAAAAAAAAATAATTTACAGTGTCTATCTAGAAAATAAAATAAACGGTTCGAAATTAGTACATTGTTAAATACAAGCTTGCAAGCAAGAAGTGGAAGCTTGAAACTACCTATAAGTAGGTTCAGAATCAGTAAGATATTTCAATAAACTGAATTTGTTCCAAAACTAAATTAAAATCTAAACGAAAAAATCTACTATTGCAACAAATAAATTGTAAAGATTGCATATTATTAGCACATCGAGTGAACGAGGACCGTTAAACACACACATGCCCCTGGCCCATTTCTCTTTTCAACCTGGCTGACACCTTCTTGTTTCCGGCCCCGGCCTCATCACTACGCACCTTGAACACCGCAGTAACCGACGAACACAGCTAAGTGTCGTATGCGCAACTCGAAAATCACTTTAAAGACATAAATAATATGGTTAATACTAATTAAAAACAATTAGTAATAATCACTTACTTAGTAATAATCGCCCTTGAACATTTAAAATGCAATATGCGAATATATTAAATTTAGTACGGCTGTTTGTGCATCAAGGAAAGAGGTGGACACTTTGAACAATTAATTAATAACGTAAATAAGTAATTTAAAGTGATAAAAGTGTTTTAATGTGATTGTCAATCAAAATCGACAGGATGTAAGTAAGCAAATTAAATAATGTAGATTATATTCTGTTTTACGATTCTAAATTCGTAATGAATGAAAAGACTTACTTTGATACAATATTTAAGTGTCATAAAATGAATGAATGTTGAAACTCAAGGCTTGTTAATAGTGTGATGAAATATATACAAACAACTTAGTCCGTGAACACGGTTTGGTGATGTAAAAATGATGTTTTAAAATAATATGGTATTAGTTTTGTATATATTACAAAGATTAACAACATTTAGGCGCGTCAAAATCACAACCTCGTGTGTTTAAATTGCAAACGCTGCCAAAACCGTAAACGTTAGACTTGAACTTTGTTTCACATAATTGTACTTCCTTAAATGGTATATAGTAAAGTCTAAATAGTGTCTAAATAGATATCTTTATTCTCTGTTAATTAATATATACCGTTATAGTAAATTGATTACAATAATGTACTAATACAATTTTTATGAATTATTGATACAGTTTGTATTGTGAATTGATTGCAATGATGCACCCATTGCAATTAATTTACAATAAAAAGTATTAAGAAAAACTTAGTACAGACCTTAAAATGTTATAAATGCCAATATACATTATTATACATGTTGTAAACCTCCAAAGTTTTGTGGGTCGCTGCACATAGCCAATCCTTCGTTGAGCCTTATGGTAAGCCAAATTCACACAGCAACGTACAAATTGACACGAGACGCTGTTAAAATTCTCTAGAGATTTCATAGAATAATCAGATCATTGAAAACAAACATGAAGAGTGAAAGCATCGAACTTAATTGAAAAACAAATTAAATTCCTCGAGATATATATCTATTAATAACTAATAACTAATTTAATGTTATATTATACACCACAATAAACATTTAAAAATTGCAATAAAGCATATTCTAAGCTCAATTAAGGCAATATAGTGTAAGTTTACATTATCATGATCAGCCTGTGTTAGTCCCCTGCTGAACATAGGCCTCGTCTAATCCTATCCATTAGGAGGTTTTTTTACATTAAAGTTAATGCATTTAAAAAAAATTGTATTTTATGCCTTTGAAACATGTCATACACATTTTTATTAAATTAACATCTTACAATATATCATGGAAATAAGCGTGGCGCAGTTTAAAGGCGGGGCACATTGTTGTCTGCTTATAATGCGAAAAATGTTTACATACTATTTTTAGTCGGTCATATTCTTTGTTAAAATTTCTTTTAATTAACGTTAAGACGGCCAATCCCCTATACTCATGCGGCAACTTTGACCGCCTACTGCACGATCCAACAAAGATGATTTAATTATCAAACTGTTCATGTTTTATAATTAAGCCCAGCTTTAATCAATAAGTAAAAACATGAGCTTTGTATTTAATCTCGTTTGCTTGCGATTACTTTAAATATGCTTTTCCTATCTTTTTACATATATATATTAAAGCTATCTGAATCTAATAAGTATAACATAATATTTTTGACAGTGATTAATGACCCTGATTGTTAGTGCCAGAGGATGTGGCTTCAATTCCACCACGGGCAAATATTATGTGATCAACGTAGGTTTTATTCGTGGCTGGATGCGTAAAATATTATATGAATTTAATAACAAAAGAAAAGTCAAAGTAAGATACGCGCAAATACATGATCTTTCTCCTCCAAAAACGTGAAATTCAAGCACTCTGTAACCTATAATCTCATTGATATTCTAAGTTAATAGTTAAACATTATAAGTTAATTGGTAAGGTAAATAAATATAATTTAACTAAAATAGAAGCAGACTCTTACATTAAAATCGCATATAATCGTAAATCATTATAAGTTAGTATTAAAAACAGTACATTTTTATTGCAATTTTAACTGAGAACTGTAAAAATGAAGCTACAAAATGTACAACTTGAAAGGAAATTACTATGAAATTCAAGACCAGAATATGTAAGACAAGTTGAGATAAAATAATAAATGAAG
Organism: Lamproptera curius; assembly: GCA_029286875.1. Lineage (NCBI taxonomy): Eukaryota > Metazoa > Arthropoda > Insecta > Lepidoptera > Papilionidae > Lamproptera > Lamproptera curius. The sequence continues at coordinate 47,898 of JAGSMT010000411.1, read as the reverse complement.
CAATCCAGTACCAAGACTAATGAAATGAGACAAGCAAACAGTACGACAGGCAACCTAGTAGATCTTTGTTGGTCATTAGATAAAGATTGAAGATAGTGACAAATATAACAGTACAGTATGGGTGACATCATTATTCTGCAATCAACATAAAGTGTATGGATACATACATGTTTTTATAATATCTTTTTGTTTTGGTTTTATATATGCACAAGGGCAATATGTTGACGCTATCATCGATCTCAGAGTCCAGACTCAGTGCCTCTCGCTTCTGGCTATCAAGAGCTCCTTACGAGCCTTTGGCTCAACTCCACATACTGCCCAGAAGATCTGGGGACGTCTTACTACCTCCTATTTGGTGGTGCTTCTTTACGGCACCTGCTTTCCTCTCCGGATGCATTTCATCCAGATATTTTTCAGGTGCACTGTCCTTTGGTGTCGCCTATCATCTCTTCGGAGCAGGTGTCTATGCAGAGTCTGAATCAGACACCTGTCAGAGTTGCATCCTTCAAACTTTAGACACTTCTGACCCGGCTACGCAAACTGCTGCAACAGAACATACCCTGGAGAATTTCTCCTTGTCTCCTCTACATAAGTTTGAGACCCAGATCTTGACCTGTGGCGTTTGAGACCCTTCCCAATACTCAGAGCAGCGTACCCAGATTCCTCTAATGGCAATTAGGATTCTCCTCTTGCCGTGCAAAAGGTATCGTCCTGGGGTAATCATTGATCTGCTGCCATCCTGCAATTTAGATTTCATTGAAATTTATCTTGCCTAAGCCCGATTGCTGGTACTACGAAAACGTAGCCAAAAATCAGATTAGGCGCGATTTTAGTAGAGGTATTCTCCTCGCGGCATAAGCCCATGGCTTCTCTCAGTGAGGGTTACGTGGTTGCTGAAGTTACTCCTACATAAAACGTCATTGTCTATATAAAAGAACTTTTTACTGTTTACTCGATCTGAGTCCAAGCAATATGTACATAATAGTTTTCAATCTCTAGACATCAAAGAACGATGAACCTTTCGAGATCTCTGTTATTGAAAAGTTACTAATCACAGATCTGATTTCATGCATTGAAAATAGACAAACAACTGACTAGGCGAAAGCTATGTAGGTATATTTCTAGTTATTCCTCAAAAGATCTCAATGTCTCATGGCATTCCTCCTGTAAACGTGGCTGAAATTGATACAATCTTCATACTTCAAGAAAGAGCTATTTGTGCATTCTATATAAAATAACATATTCTAGCCAGGGCCGTAAAAATCTCCATAGATTTTAACGTGTAGTCAAATTAAAATAAATGACCTTAGTTCTAATTTATTTCTGAAAATTAAATTGTGAGACAGAAAACAAAACTGAATTTGAAGAATATTTTATGATTATAAATCAATATCTTTTATTAAATAACAGCTTTAGATGTTCAATGATTCGCTTTAAAACATAATCCCTATATTTTCTATCAATACACTTGCAAGATAGAATCTCAGTTCAATATTGAAATTTTCTGTAGTAGAGGACCTTTCATTTCACTATATCATAAAAAGGATTACAATAAAGCTCATAGGATGGCAAAACATTGGTTTAATTTGTAAAAGCGGTTTTAATAGATTCAAGAAATAGCACATGCCTAGTGCAATATTCGAATATCGAAAACGCTTAGTCGGATTGAATATTGTGTAAATATATTGGAGACAGAATATGTGTATTATTTTCTGAGTTTTAGGTCATTTTAGTGCTATTTTAAACAATTTCTATTAACACAATGGTATAAGATAATTGGACATTATTGACTAAAGAGATTTATTTCCTCATTATATATATTGTTATATTATGTAAAAATATTGAATTGCTGATAAAATTAATAACAGAAATTTTTCTTATGCGTTGTATTTAATAATATGACTTCCAAGAAGGAATAATATCTCAAAACAATTTATTAAATGAAGTAAAATCCGTTTAAGAACATTCTATTTTAAAGAAACTAGAAATATTTCTCTTAGTGAACATTTACTACACAAACGATAGGTCATATAATAAATCATATTAAAGGATATCTGTGTCCTAAACATATTATATGACTAAATTAATTTTCATTTTGTAAAACTATTTTCAAAACATCATTATAAGTCTAATTATCATTAAAAATTATATAAGTGTCAATCAAATATTTTACACCATATTTATTAAATATTAGTTAACTATTAAATACTGCCTCATAGGCCAATGGTAGTGAAGGCTGTATGCAAGAAACCGAGGTCGTTGTTCGAATTCTCGGGAACTCAAGAGGCGTGGTGGAATAGGGTCCAAAAACCCCTTACGCAGAGAAAGCGTGCACTTAGGAGCTCTAAGTCCAGCAGTGGTACTACAAGGAACTCGGATGTATGTAATAATAAATAAATTATTTTAAAGAAGTTAATATAATAATAGTTTGCAGCAAAGTCTTTACACAAAACTTATCTCTAAAATATTGCACATTTAATACCCCAACAAAAAACGATTTAAAGTGCACTAGTCCCTGTAATAGAGTTCCTTTGTACTGTGGAGTTAGTTTCACTGATAAGGATTGTTAATGAATACTTGGAGTGCTATTTTAAAATGTCAAAAACAAATCACATAAAATAATTTAATTTACTGAATGGTTTAGATGGTGAAAAGAAATTCGAAAATCTTACTTTCGCCATCTAAACCATGGAACCGATGATTGACATGAAATGGTACACACTTAGAATATAATTTAAAAGAATCAATATAGCATGGTGAGTCATAAAGTAGTGTTTTCCAAGCGAGATTGTATTTGAGAGGATGTGAAGTAGGGGTTGGAATGAGAATGAAAGTGAATATGGAAAACTCGTTATACTGTCAAAAGCAAGACCATCTAAAACCTTTGATAGTTTAATAGTTGATCATATACAATAAAAACAAACTCATTTATGTAAATATAGCTATATTTTAATAGAAGTGATGAAGACCTACATGTCATTGTAAATACTCCTAAGTAATTATATTAAATAATAATATTTACTTAAAAATATAGATGTGAAATTGTAGCATGTTTTTAGCTCATCCTAGAAACATAAATTGTAAGCAATTAAATAATATTATCTACATTGATTGTACCTGGTTATAGCGTTATCGTGTTTTACGGTGTACGAAGTTCAGCTGTCACTGCGCAGGTAACGACTTTTAGTTTAAAATAAGTTTATTGTCCCTACATCCTCGTCAAGAGCCACATTATAATTTAATCTTAAATTTTCATATCAATTATCATAAAAATGATGACCCGAATCCAAGGCCGTCAGGTCGGAACAACTCCATTTGACTCTGAAAGAGCTAAGGGAGCCAAAATGCAGTGAGCAATTGCTGAGGGAAAGGGACGATAACGGAACATGAAACTTTTGCAAATTATTAACAAAATCAAACTAAAACAAGAATTATCTCAGTTAAATTTAAATTATTTAAACTTACAAGAACAAAATAATAATTTGCAAAGTATAGTTGATGGGTTTGACCAGTGAGGGGTGAGTATGAGGCTCTCCCTCACCCCTAAACTGAGGTCTGAATTATGAGGCTCCATAAAACAATTGATTACTTGAACTTAAGAATCAGAACTTAAGGACCAGTCAAACCCAAAGCCTTTATAGTGAATTAGTTGAGGAAGGTAAGATATGGTATCCCCAGTAACAAATATTAGTAACAATAGCACAATATTTGACTGGTGATGACTGCGGAGCCCATGCCCAATCAGCAAAATAAAACAAAAGAAATTTAAAAAATTAATAAACACATAAGGAAGACAGAGAAATTGTTGAAGGTAGGTACAGTATTTGTAAAAGCAGGCAAAATATGTAAAGAGAATAAACTAAAAAGCAAATTAAATGTGGCGCACGAGGCTAAGATAACTCATTTGTCCTAAGGAGGCTAGTGTCAGTTCATCGCAGGCTGAGATTGCATTACTATTGCAATCCCAAATGTCCTAACAAAGAAATATGAGGCATCTCAAAAGAAATATCTGAACACATTTCGGCTATGAATGACATATTGATTTATGTAAAATAACTCAGACTGTTTTGACTCTTGATCAGAAATTGTGTATGCAATTACGTAAGCATTACAAATTATCTAGAACTGGAATGTGATTCTAAGACTCTGTCTCAGAGTATGGTGCCTCACAGCCTCCTTCTCTAGATAATAGTAAAGAAAACATATTTCTTCCCATAATTATATTAAAATATACAGCGATGAACTGAAGAAGTATGGTTCATTAATTCTAGATATGTATGGGGAATCAGTATCTAATTATTGTATGCCAGGAGCAACCTAATGGCATTATGAAAAATATTGACTGATACTATTGCCCCAACACTATCTTGATTATCTGATTGGGAGAGGGGAAATGTTAATAGACAACACCTACAATACTCTAAGGAACGACTTAATAAAACTAGATGTGCAATTTTGTTCACATTTCCTGCTAATAAGGAGCTGCCACAGGAAAACCAACATAGATATAAGTTAAATAACTATTTGTATATGTTATACAATAATAATTAAAACATTTAACCTTATTAAATATCATAACAAAAATTGATATTATTGACATTAATAATATAATTAATTGTAACAATTTTCATTTGACATATGGTAGGTTGCACCATCAAATTTTTTTAAAAAAAAATTAGTTGTATGCTATATTATTAATTTTAATCAGCCAAAAGTTTATTAATTGACTCCTTCATTGAAAGGAAAACAAATTGGACATCTAATAAGGAACCGTTCCAAGCAATAATTTAAATTAAATATTGAGACAACGGAGAAAAAATCTCTTGATATTAAACAATAATTTATTATTATCAAAAAAATGTTATTAAAAATAAATTTTCTAATAAAAGCACAAGTAAAGAACTTGGTACATCAAAATATTAGGGAATAGCCAAAAGAACTTGAAATTGAACTTTCTTGAATAGTTGAAATTGATATATTATGATTATACACGGCCGAATAAGATTTAAATCTTGATGTCACCAGGTTGCTAGCCTGTTCAGTAGAGATAAAGCAACGCGGTGGTTTTTAATAAATTATTAATGTACTTTTAAAAAATTTAAAAATCGTAAAAGATATTGTGAGCCCTCTGTTGAACGGACTATTGAGATAGCCTGGAGAGCGAGCACCATTGTTGTATTTGAAAGACCCTCCCAAGGTTATATAACCTTTGAAGGTTGTAGAAGAAAATTAAAAACTATCTGAATCAAAAGTATATTACATGGTGACTTTTAACATTAATTTATTGAAACAACACCACCTTAGATTCAGATTTGTTGTCATATAACCTTTTAAATTTATTTATTGAATCGACAAGAATTACTGAGACTTCTGCAACATGTATACATAATATATATACTAATTGTCAACCATTAAATAAGTCAATTATTAAAATGTTAACTTCTGACCATTGTGGTCAATTTGCCTCTTTCAAATAGATAAAATGATATATAACAAAGTTCGCAAGAAACAAGAATGTTTGTTTCTATGTATAAAAGCGTATTGAGAAGTTCAGAAGTAATATATTACAAAAAGTTAATTATTTACATTATGATGAAAATCACATGTACTTTTTAGCGATTATTCACTTTAATAAGAAAAGAATTTAATACTATATTTACTTCTAAAACGGTTAAATCTAAAGGTTCTGCAGTGTTTAGTGAGTGGGCAACAGTCTGAACCATAAAGCAGGCGGAGATTATATGAGCTTTATAGTCAAAGAACATATAACCAAATAATAACTTTGTTGCACATGTTAGCGCCTATTCTAAAATATTTAAAAGTGTGTTATCTGGCTAAATGTTTATACTTTAAAAATAAAATTAAAATTCATCAGATAAAGTGAAAATGACTTGAATATTATTAATAGCGAACCGGAAGGGCGTAAGGAGCAGCTCTAAAATAACTTTAAATGTTGATAACCATACAATTGAAGCTGACATAGATGTTGCTACTCTATTTCGAGAGATTTTTTCGGACATTCCGGTTTCGACTACCAAGTCACTTTTGTCTTCCAACAGTTGCCGAATCACTATTAAAAGATAATGTTATTGAATGTACAAAATGTTTAATTTTACTGATGTATGTAGAAGGACATTATAAGTGCATGTAGACAATTAGATATTAAAAAACCGCAGACCTTGGGAATCTCTGTTAAGGTGATAAATTCGATTATTGATGTAATATCACCTCATCTAGCAACAATATTTAATGTAAGCATCCAGGAGGCGAGTTTCCTGACCTAATGAAGCACAGTAGAGTTATACCTGGTTTTTAAAGCAGGGTAATATGGACCCAAATAATTTTAGACCATATCTATTTTGCCTACTTTTAGTAAAATATTTGAAAAACTATTATTAAACCAATTAATGAAACATTTTAACAGTAACTGTCTCATTAATAACAAACAGTACGGTTCACTAGGGGTCGCTCCACGATTGATGCTGGCGTTATGCTCATTAAGAGCATCTTGAGGCTTGGAAGCGTCGCAGGATGCCTTAGGCATTTTATGGATCTCAAAAGCTTTTGATTGCGTACAGCATGAAACTCTGGTCGGAAATTACGTCACTATGTGTAAGAAACGCTGCACTCAATCTCTGTCTTCGTACTTGAGCCACTGAACTCAGAGGGTTGACGTGAATGATAAAGATCTCCAGGGGCCCTGGTAAATATGAGTGTTCCACAGGGTCTATTCTGGCCTTTCTTTCTCATCTATATAAATGATTTACCATATGTTATTAATAAAACGACGAGATAGTATTATTTGTTGATGATACTTCCTTAATTTTTAAGTTAAACGACACACATCAATAAATGACGATGTAAATAATACTCTCTAGAGTGGCGCACTGGTTTAGTGTCAATAATTTCTACTGAACTAGAAGAAGACAAATGTATTAAATTTATGACTCCAAATGTAAGACCGAGTAAATTGAAGGTTTATAGATGAGGAAGAGTTAGAACCGGTTTTGATAGATCTAGCCATGTCAACTCAAGCCCTAGTGCGACAGCATTTGAAATTAACCAGGACCATCAACCTATCGTCAGCAGTCATTCAATGTCATGAAGAGCAGTAAACTCAAACCCGGAATCAGCAATTAGCATTCCAGCTGTCATTACTGAAACCTTACAAGAGGTTGTGCCAAGTCCTTGTGTTGATGTTGGAAATATTAATTATGTGCTTAATATCAACCCCTTCCAAATGCCTTAAAGAACTATTAACAGCTAGGGAGAGAAGAAAACACAAAAAGTTGAAATTTTGACATGTTGCCTACAAAAGAAATTGATGAAGTGTTTCAAAAGATAAAGAAAAATATGAAAGTACAGGTGATAGTTAAAGAAGGTTGCGTCTGAGCTGAAAAACGAGGAAACAGAGTGCAGTAATTTGCGGTGAAACTTTCGCTGAGGGTCTGGATCCAATGCAAAATATATGTGAAGACTGGGCTTGCTGAAGCATGTATTTCCAGGATTTGTACTATAACCGTAGCGGCCGCTAAAAACGATTTGGCCACTAATTATGTAGGTAATAGCTACCCGGCCACTCTTTTAAAAGATACCAAAATTTGACCAAATAATTGAAGTAGGTTTAATAAGTATTGGAGCATTATTTTTGTTCAAATTTTCAATATTCTAATAGTAATAAATATGGTATTGATTACTTTTTCGTAGTTTTCGTTGTATTTTGATAATTTAATCACAATAACAAAATAAGAAATTAATAAATATTACTCCCTCTTTTCCCTACTATATATTCATAATGATATTTTTAAAGTTTTTTTAAGAGTTTAAATAATATGAACAGTGAAGACTTGGTGAGTTTGTCTTTTGGGCGATTAATTTAATTATCCAAGATTTATTTCCTAAATTGCCATAATACTCAATTCATGAATAGAGACATATTTTTATATGGTAAATAACTGCGTTAGATCGTCTGAATCTACAGTGCAAATATATGCTTACTAGGTTGATACATGCGGACTCTGCATGTTATGAAATAGATGAATGTTATATAACAAAACGCGAAGTTTTGATGGAGGAGAACCATGCACTGTGAGAGATAATGAGAAAGAAGAGATACAATTGAAATGAAGAATAATAACGAGGTATGTCACAGAGATATTATCGTTTAGACAACCTTTTTATTATCATGTTGCTAATTCAGCCTTTTTGATACATTAAAGAGTGGTTTTTGTTAATGGAATACAACGGATTGTTTTAATGCCATATGGCTGGCCCAAATCATTGAAAACTCAACCTATTGGCCACGCCAATCATGCCTCACAACTGATTTTTATCCTGTCTCCACTTGTTACAGAGTAACGATTGTAAACTCTAGTGAATGTGGATTAACTGTTGTTAGCGTTACACAACAAGAGCTATGAAAGGTTAGGTTTTAACTGTAAGACTTGGAAAAATAATCCAAAATCATTGTTATTTTAAAACGTTTATATTGAAAATAATTAATATAAGGTTATTTATAACTAAATATTAATACTAACTGAAGTTGTCGTAGTGGTTTTCTTTTTGTGTAATTTCTTTGAAAGACAAGTATACCTGCTATGGAATTTGATTTATTGAAGCAACAGGCCAAATTTGCTCACAATTGAAGCCATTTTACAATTCTTCGCATCAAACATGACTTTTGCTTTCGGACTTATTTATTATCAACCATTGTTGTTGAGGTTACTTTTGTTATGTATTAATTAACTTGAAAAATATATTATAATTAATATATTTGCTAATACTATTATCATGTTTGGAACATTAATAAATAATTTGTTGGTATTTTTAAAGTCAGTACCTTAGTGTACACAGTTTTGAAATACAAGGAATTCATATTTAATTAGAGAAAACTGACAAGTAAATAAAACAAACATACGACTTCTTTGTTGTTGCTAATGGTATGTGAGTGTTATTTCAAACGCGCCACTTATGGCGTTTACTAGTAAATTCAAATTTATTTTTAAAACCGAAAATACACAATCTAAATTATCGAATTAATCAAAATAAAAATGTTTTTGAGTTAAAATAAAGTTAAAATAAAAAAAATAAAATGTAATTTGTTGGGGCACTGATTAACCAATTTTCAAATTAATGTTTGTGTATTCAATATAAATGTTTTATTTAATTTTTTTTTTACCTTCAAATGTACTCAAAAGTGTTGCGCATAAATTAAATTATAAAATAAACAAGTGTACATTTCACGTAGCGATCTTTTGATGTTTATGTTTTAAAGTTGCAAAATTTACTTAATTGCCATCATCACCATGGACTTATATAAAGGTGGTTCCTAGTGGTCCGCTACAACTAGGACCCTTAAGTAACCATTAGCGTAAGTCGCGACGCCATGAATGGCGTTTTGCCGCGACCAGCACGACCGCGATCGCTAAACGACTAATGAGCGTTTTGAGCGTCGTGATCATGTAGCGGAAACGCGCTCCCTAAATTTGACGTTGCATAACGTTTCAGAAACCCAAACAAATTTGATTGCTTTGTTATTTAGCACATGTATTAGTTAATCTATTCTTTGATATTCCTTTCAGAAAATAGGTAATAATTGGTCTCAAGATATACGTATATGTACTATTGTGCTATATTTACTCTAAGAGGTCGCCCCGCTTCGAAATTCTAATATTAGTTTATTAATGGGTGCATATCAATATGAACAGGGTTTCATATATACAGTACGAGACATTTTTTAAGCACTGTTTTGGTATTAAAAAAGACGTGCAATGATATCAGTAGGAATTTATTTTACATGAAAGCTCACCTTAATCTACTTTTCAGATTTTCCGTGTAAATAATAGGCACGGTCATAACGTGGCACCAGTTTTTAAATACCCTCATAAATTTCTGCCGCCTGAATTGTTAACCACTGTATCACAAATGAATTGTCTCTACTTAAACGATGTGAATATTATGAATACCATAGACTAAAAGAAAGGGATGTGGTCATTACATCCCTTTCTTTGAGTTTGTAGATTATAAGCACTGCCGGGTTAATAATAAAGATACATTGGTTAAGCTTTATATAACATTTGTAAAGTAATCTGTACGTTGTAATGAATAAACTAAAATACTGATTTGCCGATTTTTTAAATTTATGCTACAAAAGCTACATTCACTTTTAGTACTTATTTTATTAATACACGGATAGAACCGTGGACGAAATGAATAGAGTTAATCTAAAAACTTTTGCATAATGCCATTACTTGCTTATAATTTGTTTAAGAAATGAAATCATAACTTAAATATATATATGCTAAAGGCACAGGAATATAACAACGTTAAATACCTACTTTGTAAATAAGATGAGATTTTCAGCTGCCTGTAAATAAATCAATGTCTAGTGTAATTGTTTAGAAAGTAGTACATGGCCCAAACTGTTATTTTTAAACAAAAGGGTGAATTAATTTATTATTGTAGACACATGAATTTCTAAATAAATGGATTGGAATTACTAACTTGCCATTATATTTAAAAGAAGGAAGAAGAAATACCAACCACAGGTACTATGGTAACGGTTAATTGCAGAATGGCAATTCTAAAGTTTCGTATCTGACACGATTCTGTTATATGATTTTTGAAAAGGTGGCGTGGTATAGTTGGACTTAAAATTATTAACAATAAAACAATATAACGGGTCTTATATTCACATAATTCAATGATAAATTTAAGAGCGCCGGGGGTTAATTAAATTCTAAAATCGACATTCCGTATGAGTATGCTTGCACCGTATTTGTGGCGTTCTTTGCAACGTTAACAATATAAAAATTAAATTGAATCATTTAGTAAAAAAAAAAAACCCAGGTAAGTTTTTTCTGCAACAGCGTTGACGTAGAAAAAATCTCAATGCAAAGAAAGTTTCTGTTTAATATTGAGAGAGGTAATATAAAAGTTTATATAAAGTAATTTTGATTCTAAAATATAAAAAAAAGCTGTAAAATTTAATGGAACTTCTGTTGTTGACAAATCTAATATTGATGTATTTAATGATTTTATTTCGCGTGTAACTTTGTTGACCTAATGAAACACAGTAAAAGTTATACCGATGTTTAGATCAAACATTATTACGAATTAGTTTTAGACATATGTTATCTAACAATTAACCAACCTAAATGAAAGTAAAATTTAACAAATTAAAAAAAAAGAAGTAATATTTTTCAATTTTGTATTCATGTGAAATAAAACCTGCTTTGTTTAATAATCTGTATTATGACTTGTTTCTAGGTGGTACCTAGAACTCTAGCTTAATTTATATGTTGTAACTATTATAAAATTATATATCAGGAAGTATGATATTTCACTATCAACCCTTTTTTATTATTAATATTTAATGTGTAGGTTTTAATATACAAGGAATATTAAAACGTGATAGGTCGGTGGATTTGGACAAGCTTTGAAGATTATTGTATAGTTCCTTGAAATCACGAAATAAAACGCCGGTGGTAAGTTTGTTTTGCGCCACGCAGGGCTGTTGGTTGTAACAGATTTTCTTTGTATGATATTTTGCACAGGGCACCGAGTACCCATGTCCGTATCTTCCGATTTTTCACCGAGGGCTACATTACTTTTACCTGCTGGAGAGTCTTTTCTTTAATTCCTATTAGTGTCCGTTAAACATTTTGGTTCATTATTAGGCTGAACATTTATCAATGAAGCAGGCGAGCAGTTGGCTCACCCGATAAATACCTTGCAATGCTGGGGCTGGGGGGAAATTAACCGCTTACGGAGGCCCAGTGGTAAGGGGCGTTTTGCTGCAGAAACCGGAGGTCGTAACTGAATCATGCGGGACCCAACAATTTTCATTACACATATTGATTGTCTGAAAAGTAAGATGATCCATGCGTCGGATGGGATGTAAAAGTCCCAGCCTACTCTCGCCGATCGTGTCGGTTATCCGTCCCACTGCGCTGTGAGAGTATAATGATAGGAATGTGCCTGTGTTTGCACGTACATTTGTGCATTATAATATCTTCTGTGTATACCGGTAGAGCTGATCTCAATATAGGACTGCAACGTCGAATTGACTGACATCATAATTATTATTATTAAATACTACAAGGCCACAGGCTCTCAAACTGAGAGAGTAGTCAGGATCAAGATTTATAACATGTGCCTGGTTTGGTGGAAAAAGTGAAGATCATATTAATTATTGTCACGACCATATATTTAATACGAAGAAAACATTTTATGGGTGATGATACTATGTATCATTCGTAAAAATTCTTTTCTTCATTTTACTACACTGAAATCAAATTTAAATATTTTTTATTACATTTAGACTCTCACATTTAGACTCGAGTTCTTATGAAAGTCATTGTACCACTGATCCTAATGCGTATAATATCTGCGAAAAGTCAGTCAATGCAGAGAATATTGAAAATGGACAAGCCAAAAAAAATTGTTTCTAAGCATTATCCAACAATAGCCGTTCCGCTCCACACCCAAAGGGTAAAAGGCACAATGACCAAACTGACTCCGGTTAACTGTCAATTAATTCGCAATTACCTTACATTCTATGCTTAGACAGAGAATGTAACTTGTTAGGCAAGTCTTAAAAAAATGAACGTCGATTTTGTGCTATTCTCATAAATTGCTTGGTGGGTCTAACGAAATAATCGGAATTACTGTATATTTTATTCATTTTTAGTTAGCAAATTGTAAATATAAAACTAAATAAACACAGAAGAAGCATTTGAGAAAACTATCCTAAATAAAAAAGCGTTAAATATAACAAAATTTAATTCAAATAGTAGCAAGAAGGAAGCAGGGACAGAAATATAGATCGACTGAAATGTCCACACGGGTCACTGTAACGCACGCTAACTTCTAATATACGGACAGATATCGCTAGGGGCCCTGTTTTAAATACTTATAAGCGTTTTAAAATTAGGAACATGGTGACATTTAACAACCTCATATAAGAAAATATATTTTTAAAAATTTTTGTTTGTCTGTCCGTCTGCCCGTTTGTTTTCTTGTTAACTGAACAGCTGTAGTAGTATTTTTGCGGTAGTTTTTGTGATAGCTAAGGATTTATTTATCTATACAAATAAATAAAATTTCGTCGCGAAATAATTAAAAAAATACTAGGTAAACTCGCAGAATAGTCTTTGTACCACAACTTGGGTGCAAACTTAACCGCAGACATGTTTTCCGACCAGTCCATCAGGTCAAAACTAAAAGTACGTAAGTGAAGTCTGCAGTTGCAACGGTAATAACCAAGATGCAGGCTTGTAAAAACGGGGTTTTATAGGCTAAAATTAGAAGATTAGAAGAAGTAACGTAGGCTATTTTGAGTATTCATGCCAGGCAAAATAAAGTAAATAAGAATAATTTTCTAACCATAAAATCTATTTGTTGAACGCTTCTCGTATAACACTTTCAAATGACAAAGTTTTTTTTTCAGCTCACAGAGTACCGATAGCTTTATGATTGGTTGTGGTAATTTATTTATTTGTTTTGTATGTTAGTTCGTTCGTATATTAATTGTTTATTCGAAACAAAAATAAATTCTTCACATATTTTCACTGATATTTATTTGCTATACTTAAATCCAGCAACAATTTTTATAGTTTACTAGCGACCCGCCCGGTATCGCACACGGTCCAATGTGTAAATGTATTTAAATTCATACAAATTACGGTGCATGAGCCATATTGCTTTATTAAATGGATGTTTAAAGGTACGGTAAGGTCGGGCCACCTAATGGAAAACGCAGGTCACCGACGCCCATAGACATCGGCAATACCAGTGGTATCACCAACGAGCCGCTTCCATGATGAGACACATATGATATTAAGTCTCGTTTATTCAGTAAACATGGTGGCCACGGTGTTTCTTCAATTCAGGAAAACAATATTGTTTTCTACAATTAACGTTCATTATTTTAACCACTGCTGACAGGCGTAATTGGTGACAAGGACAAATAAGCAGGAACGTCAAAGTAAGTTTAACCTGTTAAGGGATTCCTGCCGATTATAAATGTTTGCTTTCTTAAAAATTTTTTAAGCTAATAGCATTTTTTATGAATTAGTTTTTAACAGGTTTATAAATGCATAAATAATCGAGTTTAATGCATATGAAATGAAAATGCAGTGTTTTTTTTAATAAACAAACTGAGTGGCCAGGAAACTATTACGTATTCTAAAAAATTGTTATTTAATATCTTAGCAATGCGATAGGAAAATTTAGTAGTATGCAACATATTCTTTACTCGTTAGTTGGTCGACATGCTACAATATTTTGCTTCATATCATTTATACTCTACTTCAAGAAGAAAAAAAGAATCAGTTCGTCTTAAAGTAATATAAAAGCAAATACAGCCAGATCTCAAACTATTGCTATATAAAGCAATTGTAGTGTTAAAACGCCAGTACGTTACGTCACCCGCTTTTGATCCACGTTATTACAAATGTTTTCCAAATTTGTTTAGTCAACATACAACACAAATGCCTTCGTATCATCAGCTTATCACGTAGTTTTGTTTGGCGTCATACGCAGGCAGATGAGCAGTCAGGCCACCCGATGGAAAGTGGTCATCGACGCTCATAGACATAAGCACACCAGTGGTATCGCCAACGCCTGCCTACCGTGAGACATAGGTTGTTAAGTCTTGTTTACCCGGTAAATACGCTGGCTACAGTGCCTTTAAAACGGAACACAGCAGTGTTTCACACTACTGCTTCAGCAGTAGTAGGCACCGCGGTGGTACCCACCCAGATGGTCTCTTGTAAAAAAGGGACCTACCACCGCTTAGTGTCCGATAACGTTTCAAGACAGAATTTTAAGGCTCTGTAAGAAACCCCAATGATAGGTAGAAGGCCGATCGAAGAAAAGCCAGAAACAGCAGTTTGCAAACATACCAGCAACAAAATGAGGCAGGGAAATATTCGGCGTACTTATTTATATCTTTAATTCAGGCTTATAAGGGGATTTTCTATTAATGTTGTTGCCTTTGTCGCAGCTTGCCCACGACAATCTTTTGATATCACTACCTCATTTAAAACTGGTGCTGTACATCAGTGTGACTTTTCATGACAAAGAACTTAAGAAATATCACTCTACAGTAAATATATTTGATTTTAAATTTAACGTAAAGAATTATAATCAAACACTACAGTTGGTTAAATCGAGTTTACATATTGTGCGAAAGTAAAAGCTTGTGTGTAAAGCTCATCTGAATTAATATTTTTATTGCTGTCAGACTAGGCGTGCATTTAATTATAAAACCGCACAGACCACTGTGCAATAGTAACACAGTCAATAGCTTGACGCTTGAAATATCCCTTAACACACAAACGTTTCTCTTTCCACAACTTTATAAAATTATTAATGGTTAAATTTTAATGTTTGTGTTTGCCAGAAACAAACACACAAAGTATTATCAAAAAGGATTGGTTATCGTTGGCAGTCCGAGGTGCTGTAAGACTAAGTCTTGTTCCTATGTTTTTATCATATAAATGCATTATAATGCTTTAAATATTAATTGATGGTTTTCATATATATTTAAATTTCAAATATGTTTTGGGAACTATTAATAAAACTTTTAATATATATTGTCGTAATTTTATTTCGAATAAACTGCTCTATAAGTGAATTTTCTATAAAATATGTTATAAGTGTACATATAACTCACTGAAATGAACTTAAATTGAATTTAAAATCATTATTTAAAATCAAAACGATCATGACTGATTTGTTCAGTCATAAATACAGACAAGCCCTGATATATAAATAGCAAACAATATTACAATAATGACTTAGAAGTCTTAACATTGAAGTATTAAGATTATTCAAATAACGGTTAGGTGTTATATAAAGTATCTAATAATTATAAAAAATATGACTATTGCCAAATTGATACTGATTCTGAAAATTGATCGTGGAAAACAAATATTGTAAATTGTCACTAACTAAATGACATCTAACAATCATGAATAGCAGATAAGTATTCTCCTCGCACTTCTCCTGTCTTTCTTCTCCGAACTCGCTTTTTTATGTCGTCATTTTTTAGTACTTTATTAAAATATTTTTGAAAAAATGCAAGCACCCGGATCGCAATCCCTAATTAATTAAATAAATGCTAATTAATTAACTTATTACTATGGAACTGTTTTTTAAAAAACAATTGATTTTTTTTATTCAGTACATTTTAATAGAACGTTTGGTATAGTGACAGTGGCTGGTTTCCAGGAGGACTTATTAACGCGCACAGACGACCTATTTCGATATCGTCATTTTTAAAGTTAAATATAATTAATCCAATAAAAAAGAAGCCTTAATTGATATTGCTATTCAGCCCACTATCTGGATTCTTACACTTATAAACTTATAGCCGACGAATTCATAGCGTGCCATAATATCATTAAAATGGACAAAATGCTCATATGGAAGATTATCTTATTATACATTTAAATTTTGTTGCAGCATGTGCAATCTCCCTTACTATGTAAATATTATAAACGTAAATTCTTAGCGCAATTCATAGCGCTAAGAAATTGCTGCTTTGTTTCATGACATAAATATTTCAAAAATCTGAGTACGAGAATTTGCCAGCGACTAGCAGACCGTCCACGACTTTGGGTCGTGCATCTTAATTTATGTTTTAATGGATTTCTTCCTAAATAAAAGTTGCCTGTTACTATATGATAATATAGCTAACAAACAGCATTCGATTTTTATATACAACAAGTGAAATTTTAACAAAAAAATATCACCGACTTCACACAACATACAACGATTTTGCGCCATATACGCGAGTAACAACGCGCTCTGTGTACAAAACGGTCCCATGATTTCTGCCACCGCATTTTAAATCACTGAAATCTTATAGGGTTTTCATTGATAAAATGTCGTCTGGCGACACGGATATAGAATGAGGAGATATTTAAATGTACAACGTTTTTGTGAAACTTAAACGGCTTATCAGAAGTCGAGCTTTGAATATGCCTGATATCAATTATTGTTAAAATGTTTGTACAAAATGCTTATTGTTGGTTACTCTTACCTGACCTTACATCAATACAACTTTTCAAGATTGGTATTTATTAACGGAGCTGGAGAACTTTGAAGCTGAAAAAATAATTCCAACCTCATCTCCAATATAATCTCCGTCATTTTTGTCAGTCTGAATTTTTCCAGGCACCAAGAAAATGCGCCTAGCTTTTTTACTCATCGCTTTCTAAAACCAAAGCAAGGAAACACGCTAAAAATGATGACCATAGTATAGCCGAACTAACATGTTTCGACTATATTATAGAGATTTTTTTAATGCAATAACTTTTATGTCAACTTAAACGGTTTTATATTAAATAAGCTTTGAATGTACCTAATGGCAATTTTAAAAATATTTACATTAAAATGCTTATCGTGCGCTATCCTTATAACATAGATATATGCTATCATGGACTTATGGTAGACCAATTCAAGTAGCACAATTATCTTGTTTTACACTTTATTTCCATCTTTTACGCTATTGGCGGCGTTTGTTGTTTAATCGCACGAGGTTGTGATTTTTGGTGCTGTAATTTGTTTATTTCCCAAATAACTTTTTAACTACCTATTAAAAACTAGGACAAAGTTTGAAACAAAAATTTAATTCAATGGGAAGCTAATATCTATCATTTAAAACTAAGAGTAAACAAAACCGAAGCACTAGGAGCGAAGCAACGAGGTAACAAATGTATAAAAAAATGTACGTCTGAATTAAGTACCCATTTGGGAAGTCGGTTAAAATATTCTTGAAATTAATAAAACCTTAATAAAGAGTTAGATGTGGTGTGACATATAAAAAGATAACAAAAAATAGAGCATCAAAAACATTTTTTAAGTATTATATATTAAACCTGTCTGCGATTCTTGGTTAAGATATATATGAGTGTCATGACACCGCGGCAGAATAAGAAAGCAGTAACGAGCATTGCGTAACGTTGACTATTTTTCAGCAGACAACCTACCAAAATAACTAACATTTGTGCAATTTTGAGGAATACTAACGACTTAACAAGTATAAAACGAATTTGTCTAAGACAAGGTTTAATTTCTAAAGATTAACATCTAAAAGGGTTTCGCACCGTAACATTAATGCATTTTTGCAGCGTAGCTCTAAATCGAGCTCTATGCCCAGGTTTGTTGCATCAAAGACACACTCCAATAGGTTGAGGTTCAGAGTCACACCGCAATCTCTAGGAAACTTATTTATCGAGCGAGTGCCAAATACAATATATATTTTGATTTTTGGGGTTAAGCGCATAACAATTATTACGTGACCAATCTCACGCTTCAAGAACTGAATTGAGATTGTTCATTACGGTGCACCACTCGTTTGCTTAAAAGAAAATGTGTAATATAAAAATAAAATAATTATCACACGAATGGATAAAAACGATAAAAATAAATATAAACGGATTAAAATTAAATAAAGGGCCTTATTGTATTTTTGATTGGGTTTTTTTTATTTTTTTGTTGGGGCATTTACTTGGGGGTTGTGGGTGCAAAGCAGAGCAGGTGCAAACAAAAACTTTGAATTTGGTAAAATTTCACGTCCCGTGGGTTGACGTCAGTACCACCACTGGCGGAGACGTATTCGTACGCTCCCACATATGCATATATGACTGGAGCAGTGTCGGTCGAGTGTGATGTGTGTGTTGATGTTAGTTTCTAAATGAAAGTCTGATGGTATGAGGAGGTGAGATGAGCCGTCTGTGTATGCTGGGCAAGCCCAGGTCACCCAACTGTATATTGGATTTTTGAATACATCTCTATTAATATATATTATATGCGCGCTCGTGCTCGTTAAGCGTTATCATCGCTCGCTGGATGCGTTATGCAACTTTATTCGCCAAACCCATCAAACTCTCCGCATTAAAGCAGCGCACCATATTACGAACTGAGACGGACGACATTCCGTTATTAAGATGCGATGAAGACGCCAAATAAGCGTTCGTTAAAATTAAACGAGGGTGCCGTTCGGCGCAATGAGTCGACTTCGTGTGTATGTTCCTAATGGCTCCGCTCGGTCCTGCTCGTCCTCCGTTTTATATACGGATGGCATGGCATCTTATTTGAAATACAATGGAAATATGTGATCTCAAACACTAGGTTTTTCTCGATCATTTTCACGATTTAAAACGAACTGTTTTTAGCCGTATACGTGAAGTGATATTAATACTACAATGGTGTCTCGTTGTCGGACCAATGTATTGACAAACGGCCCGAGACGACTCAATCCAAACCATACGATACGCTCGTTACATCTTACCCGGTTACTTGGATAACTGTGGTAATTCCCAGAGCTAATACATGCAATCAGAACTCTGACCAGTGATGGGATGAGTGGGCATTTAATAGATCAAAAACCAATCGACGGAGGGCGTCAAACCAGTCGTCAATTTTGATGAATCTGGATAATCTCGCCGATCGCATGGTCCAGCACTGGCGACGCATCTTTGAAATGTTCGTCTTTATCAACTTGCGATGCTAGCTTCTGCGAGTACCATGGTTGTTACGGGTGACGGGGAATCAGGAACTGATTCCAGAGAGGGAGCCTGAGAAACGACTACTACATCCAAGGCAGCAGGCGCAAATTAACGGCAATCCCGGCACGGGGAGGTAACAATAAAAATAACGATATGAGATTCTTACGAGGCCTGGTAATTAGAATGAGTACACTTCATTATTTTAACGAGGAACAACTGAGGGCAAGTCTGTGGTGCAGCAGCCGCGATAAATCCAGCTCCAATAGCGCATACTAAAATTGCTGCGGTTGAAAAGTCGTAGCATTTGTGCGCCGCGTTGTCTGTGCACTTAATCTGGTGATACTGACACGTTCAGGAGCATATATCATCAAGATGGGCTTCACAATTTTACTTTGGAACAAATTAGAGTGCTCAAAGTGGCTCAAAAATGTTTCTTGAATATTTCGCATGGAATAATAGAATATGCTCGGTTGATGGTTAATAGATTGGGGTTAGAGGAGAAATTCTTGGATCATCGCACGAACATCAGCGAAAGCATTTCATTGAAGGTGTTTTTATCAATTAAGAATGAAAATTAGAGGTCTGAAGGCGATTAGATACCGCCGTAGTTCTAACCGTAAATATGTCATATAGCGATCTGCCGACGTTACTACGATGGCTCAAGGGCAGATTCCGGAAACCAAAGATTTGACCTGGAGGAGTATGGTTGCCAAAGCTAAAAACTTAAAAGTGATTTGAAGGGCAGCACGAGGAGTGGAGCCTGTGGCAAATTTCGACCAACACGGAACATCTCACCAGGCCCGGGCATCGGAGGATTGAAAGATTAATAGCCCTTCTTGATCTGGTGGGTTGCGTGGTGTATGGCCGTTCTAGTTGGTGGAGCACGTTCTGGTTAATTCCGGTAACGGTAAGTCCAAGTTTTCAAATTTAAGCTTAGCCACCTCACAAAATAAGGATGGCGTGAACGTTGTATTTACAAATGTGTCATAAAAGTCATCGTAATGGCTTGCAACACTTGCACACATTAATATGTATATGTAGATGCATTGTGTTAAATTTTTGATTACAAAGTCGAATAGAGTCGCTAAGAGAAGAAGCAAAACCATTAGCAGAATAGAAACTATCATCGTTTCCTGATTCAGAGGACATATATAAAAATACCCGTGTCATTAATGAATAAATATATATGTAATTATAATAAAATTGCATCAAACAAAAAATACATAATTATGTATGATTTACATCCGTATAACATTAAACTAAAAGTAAAATTACTAGTACAAAACCTAAATCGAATTTAAACTACTCATAGCTATATACTATTGTATTGCATAATAAATTTTTAGTTGTTGTTTATTTATACTATACTGTCTCTATCACACCTATTGTAAAAAAGAAATTAAAACCATGAGCTTTATCTATTTCTGCGAATTTTAAGCCGTTTTTCCCGTACAATAGGTCTTCGGAAGCACTCACCAAAAACAAAAATAGATTTACTGCGTCGAATATTCGACCGATGTGCATTATCTGTCAAAGGTTCAAAGAAATTTATGACGTAAATAGTTCGCGACAGCCGTTCACCATTACATTTAATACATAATGTTTTATTTGATTATATTTTATAGAATCGTTTACTTACATATGTTTTGGCGTTTTGAATTTGATATACGGAAAGCGTCGAGCCAAAAAGAATATATATATAATAACAAGGGTCGAAATATGACAATGAAAAAATAAAAACCACCTCAATTGGCTCTCACTCAACTCACACAACAATAGCAGCAAAATATCGATCAAAATATAAATTATCAGGAAATTTTACGAATATTTTGAAAATAAATCAAATAATAGAATCGAGTAATTGATAAATTTAAAATAGTTCAAAAATAACTAGAATTTCGATTGTTGCTATTTAAATTCCCTCAAATTGTTTATTGGAAATTCTACTGACGTATAATATTCTTCTGTTTCGAAATCAATTGTCTAGCGAATACATTTGGTAATTCGATATATGATCATCTCTGGTCGGTAACTTAAAAAGTTTAGATGGCATATTGGCAAGAGAGTGGAAAAAATTTACCAGGGAGCCTTCTTGGGAATTTTCTTCTCTGCTTTATTTCTTCAACAATTTGCAATTTATCACGCAGCAAAGTAGTAGGGGACCGACAGACAACGTAAACGCGCACTGAACATATTCCGGAATTGAACCCATCTCAGGTTATTTCAACCGTATTTTACCTCGAAATCAGCTATTTTCTAGGATTGCGGTAATATCGTTCGAATAAAATTGAACGGAGCTCGTCTGATCTGGAAATTTTAAACTATTTAAATTTTTTTGAATTATTTAGAAACTGTTAGATTATTCGTATTATCGATTTATTGATTCGGAACAAACAAAATGGTGAGCTCGAACGCCTTGCACACCCGTAATCCCAAGTGCGTTATGCGTGCAAGTACGGAATGCACATGGAAATAAAAAGAAAATAGGTCGGGTGATGATATCTGATTATTTATACAATCCATCATTGTCTCTTTACGTATTATTTTACGTATTATTACCGCAACCTCACTTCAAGTCTGTGCTTATTTTCAAAGTGAGGCAACCATGTTTGACAAGACACACTGAAAACAGCAAAACGTAAAAAAATCCTTGTGACCGTTACCAACCACCTCTTTTTATTTTTTAAAATTCTCTTATTCGGTGCTACACCGTTATTAAAACTAAACACTAGATTATAGTTTTTTATTATTGTCAAACAGAATCTGACGTTATCCTATTTCTTCCTGATATCAACAATATAATAGGCGTAATATTTGGTGACAAGATTAACGATCAGATTGCGTCGATATAAGAAGGTAGGGGAAAGAGGCAGCCCTGGCTGGCGGGTAGCCCGGCCATAGTAAAAATGAGTACTTGAAGTTCGTGATTGTGCGTTCAAGAGTTATCTGTCAAATGCAAACAGTTGAAGTCGATTGACTGCTGCGTTCGGGCGTGATCGAGAGAATTTCTTCGTTGTCGACGGCCACGTGACTTCAGTCAAAGTCAAAGTCAAGCTGAAAAAGATTTTTTTTTGTGAATTCAAGAAAAGAAATCCAGACGTGGTACTCAGAACCCTGAGGCAACAAGTTTGATGCGTTCTACAGGTTTAATAAACCACAGGTTGATCGGTTTTATGCCCTCCTCTTCAACCTGTATGAAAAATTAATTTTCAATCCTTCCTAAACTTATAATGCTGGCGAGACAGGAGTATCGACTCATTCACAAAATGAGAGAGTTTTGCTGCAAAGGTAAAAAACAGGCTGGAAAACGCACTTCAGCTGAACAAGGACGCATACGACATTACTGTCATGATTTTAAGAGGCATCGGGTCACTTTATATTACCTATGTTCATTTTCCCTAGGAAGAATATGGATAGGAATGGTCGGCTTATGATTGGTCTACCAAGAAAGTGATTGGTATTGCCTCTGAAAATGGTTGGATGAATGTGAGATATTTCTCCCGTGGCTGGCAACATTTTAAGCACTCCATCCACCGAAGTTCACCCTGTTTTGCTAATATTAGACGAACACAATAGCCATAAAAATCTGAACATTATTGAATTTTGTAGAAATAATCACATTCACATACTGAGCACTCCGTCTCTACGCGACTCACAAGCTTTCAGCTAATAGACCGCCGGTTTTCGCCTTTTCAAACAAGCTGCATCGTGGATGCGTCTAAACTTGCGTCGACTGTCTGATTACGACGTCACTGGACCGATGAGCAGCGTTCACGAAATGCAAGATTAGAGATAGCCCAAAGTGGTTTCAAGTTGCAATTATATGCAGTTCTTCAATCGAGACAGGCCCGATTCTAAACTATTTAGGTTCCTGCGTTAACTGGACGTACCAATCGAAGATAGATCTAGCCATGTCAACTCAAGCCCTAGTGCGACAGCATTTGAAATTAACCAGGACCATCAACCTATCGTCAGCAGTCATTCAATGTCATGAAGAGCAGTAAACTCAAACCCGGAATCAGCAATTAGCATTCCAGCTGTCATTACTGAAACCTTACAAGAGGTTGTGCCAAGTCCTTGTGTTGATGTTGGAAATATTAATTATGTGCTTAATATCAACCCCTTCCAAATGCCTTAAAGAACTATTAACAGCTAGGGAGAGAAGAAAACACAAAAAGTTGAAATTTTGACATGTTGCCTACAAAAGAAATTGATGAAGTGTTTCAAAAGATAAAGAAAAATATGAAAGTACAGGTGATAGTTAAAGAAGGTTGCGTCTGAGCTGAAAAACGAGGAAACAGAGTGCAGTAATTTGCGGTGAAACTTTCGCTGAGGGTCTGGATCCAATGCAAAATATATGTGAAGACTGGGCTTGCTGAAGCATGTATTTCCAGGATTTGTACTATAACCGTAGCGGCCGCTAAAAACGATTTGGCCACTAATTATGTAGGTAATAGCTACCCGGCCACTCTTTTAAAAGATACCAAAATTTGACCAAATAATTGAAGTAGGTTTAATAAGTATTGGAGCATTATTTTTGTTCAAATTTTCAATATTCTAATAGTAATAAATATGGTATTGATTACTTTTTCGTAGTTTTCGTTGTATTTTGATAATTTAATCACAATAACAAAATAAGAAATTAATAAATATTACTCCCTCTTTTCCCTACTATATATTCATAATGATATTTTTAAAGTTTTTTTAAGAGTTTAAATAATATGAACAGTGAAGACTTGGTGAGTTTGTCTTTTGGGCGATTAATTTAATTATCCAAGATTTATTTCCTAAATTGCCATAATACTCAATTCATGAATAGAGACATATTTTTATATGGTAAATAACTGCGTTAGATCGTCTGAATCTACAGTGCAAATATATGCTTACTAGGTTGATACATGCGGACTCTGCATGTTATGAAATAGATGAATGTTATATAACAAAACGCGAAGTTTTGATGGAGGAGAACCATGCACTGTGAGAGATAATGAGAAAGAAGAGATACAATTGAAATGAAGAATAATAACGAGGTATGTCACAGAGATATTATCGTTTAGACAACCTTTTTATTATCATGTTGCTAATTCAGCCTTTTTGATACATTAAAGAGTGGTTTTTGTTAATGGAATACAACGGATTGTTTTAATGCCATATGGCTGGCCCAAATCATTGAAAACTCAACCTATTGGCCACGCCAATCATGCCTCACAACTGATTTTTATCCTGTCTCCACTTGTTACAGAGTAACGATTGTAAACTCTAGTGAATGTGGATTAACTGTTGTTAGCGTTACACAACAAGAGCTATGAAAGGTTAGGTTTTAACTGTAAGACTTGGAAAAATAATCCAAAATCATTGTTATTTTAAAACGTTTATATTGAAAATAATTAATATAAGGTTATTTATAACTAAATATTAATACTAACTGAAGTTGTCGTAGTGGTTTTCTTTTTGTGTAATTTCTTTGAAAGACAAGTATACCTGCTATGGAATTTGATTTATTGAAGCAACAGGCCAAATTTGCTCACAATTGAAGCCATTTTACAATTCTTCGCATCAAACATGACTTTTGCTTTCGGACTTATTTATTATCAACCATTGTTGTTGAGGTTACTTTTGTTATGTATTAATTAACTTGAAAAATATATTATAATTAATATATTTGCTAATACTATTATCATGTTTGGAACATTAATAAATAATTTGTTGGTATTTTTAAAGTCAGTACCTTAGTGTACACAGTTTTGAAATACAAGGAATTCATATTTAATTAGAGAAAACTGACAAGTAAATAAAACAAACATACGACTTCTTTGTTGTTGCTAATGGTATGTGAGTGTTATTTCAAACGCGCCACTTATGGCGTTTACTAGTAAATTCAAATTTATTTTTAAAACCGAAAATACACAATCTAAATTATCGAATTAATCAAAATAAAAATGTTTTTGAGTTAAAATAAAGTTAAAATAAAAAAAATAAAATGTAATTTGTTGGGGCACTGATTAACCAATTTTCAAATTAATGTTTGTGTATTCAATATAAATGTTTTATTTAATTTTTTTTTTACCTTCAAATGTACTCAAAAGTGTTGCGCATAAATTAAATTATAAAATAAACAAGTGTACATTTCACGTAGCGATCTTTTGATGTTTATGTTTTAAAGTTGCAAAATTTACTTAATTGCCATCATCACCATGGACTTATATAAAGGTGGTTCCTAGTGGTCCGCTACAACTAGGACCCTTAAGTAACCATTAGCGTAAGTCGCGACGCCATGAATGGCGTTTTGCCGCGACCAGCACGACCGCGATCGCTAAACGACTAATGAGCGTTTTGAGCGTCGTGATCATGTAGCGGAAACGCGCTCCCTAAATTTGACGTTGCATAACGTTTCAGAAACCCAAACAAATTTGATTGCTTTGTTATTTAGCACATGTATTAGTTAATCTATTCTTTGATATTCCTTTCAGAAAATAGGTAATAATTGGTCTCAAGATATACGTATATGTACTATTGTGCTATATTTACTCTAAGAGGTCGCCCCGCTTCGAAATTCTAATATTAGTTTATTAATGGGTGCATATCAATATGAACAGGGTTTCATATATACAGTACGAGACATTTTTTAAGCACTGTTTTGGTATTAAAAAAGACGTGCAATGATATCAGTAGGAATTTATTTTACATGAAAGCTCACCTTAATCTACTTTTCAGATTTTCCGTGTAAATAATAGGCACGGTCATAACGTGGCACCAGTTTTTAAATACCCTCATAAATTTCTGCCGCCTGAATTGTTAACCACTGTATCACAAATGAATTGTCTCTACTTAAACGATGTGAATATTATGAATACCATAGACTAAAAGAAAGGGATGTGGTCATTACATCCCTTTCTTTGAGTTTGTAGATTATAAGCACTGCCGGGTTAATAATAAAGATACATTGGTTAAGCTTTATATAACATTTGTAAAGTAATCTGTACGTTGTAATGAATAAACTAAAATACTGATTTGCCGATTTTTTAAATTTATGCTACAAAAGCTACATTCACTTTTAGTACTTATTTTATTAATACACGGATAGAACCGTGGACGAAATGAATAGAGTTAATCTAAAAACTTTTGCATAATGCCATTACTTGCTTATAATTTGTTTAAGAAATGAAATCATAACTTAAATATATATATGCTAAAGGCACAGGAATATAACAACGTTAAATACCTACTTTGTAAATAAGATGAGATTTTCAGCTGCCTGTAAATAAATCAATGTCTAGTGTAATTGTTTAGAAAGTAGTACATGGCCCAAACTGTTATTTTTAAACAAAAGGGTGAATTAATTTATTATTGTAGACACATGAATTTCTAAATAAATGGATTGGAATTACTAACTTGCCATTATATTTAAAAGAAGGAAGAAGAAATACCAACCACAGGTACTATGGTAACGGTTAATTGCAGAATGGCAATTCTAAAGTTTCGTATCTGACACGATTCTGTTATATGATTTTTGAAAAGGTGGCGTGGTATAGTTGGACTTAAAATTATTAACAATAAAACAATATAACGGGTCTTATATTCACATAATTCAATGATAAATTTAAGAGCGCCGGGGGTTAATTAAATTCTAAAATCGACATTCCGTATGAGTATGCTTGCACCGTATTTGTGGCGTTCTTTGCAACGTTAACAATATAAAAATTAAATTGAATCATTTAGTAAAAAAAAAAAACCCAGGTAAGTTTTTTCTGCAACAGCGTTGACGTAGAAAAAATCTCAATGCAAAGAAAGTTTCTGTTTAATATTGAGAGAGGTAATATAAAAGTTTATATAAAGTAATTTTGATTCTAAAATATAAAAAAAAGCTGTAAAATTTAATGGAACTTCTGTTGTTGACAAATCTAATATTGATGTATTTAATGATTTTATTTCGCGTGTAACTTTGTTGACCTAATGAAACACAGTAAAAGTTATACCGATGTTTAGATCAAACATTATTACGAATTAGTTTTAGACATATGTTATCTAACAATTAACCAACCTAAATGAAAGTAAAATTTAACAAATTAAAAAAAAAGAAGTAATATTTTTCAATTTTGTATTCATGTGAAATAAAACCTGCTTTGTTTAATAATCTGTATTATGACTTGTTTCTAGGTGGTACCTAGAACTCTAGCTTAATTTATATGTTGTAACTATTATAAAATTATATATCAGGAAGTATGATATTTCACTATCAACCCTTTTTTATTATTAATATTTAATGTGTAGGTTTTAATATACAAGGAATATTAAAACGTGATAGGTCGGTGGATTTGGACAAGCTTTGAAGATTATTGTATAGTTCCTTGAAATCACGAAATAAAACGCCGGTGGTAAGTTTGTTTTGCGCCACGCAGGGCTGTTGGTTGTAACAGATTTTCTTTGTATGATATTTTGCACAGGGCACCGAGTACCCATGTCCGTATCTTCCGATTTTTCACCGAGGGCTACATTACTTTTACCTGCTGGAGAGTCTTTTCTTTAATTCCTATTAGTGTCCGTTAAACATTTTGGTTCATTATTAGGCTGAACATTTATCAATGAAGCAGGCGAGCAGTTGGCTCACCCGATAAATACCTTGCAATGCTGGGGCTGGGGGGAAATTAACCGCTTACGGAGGCCCAGTGGTAAGGGGCGTTTTGCTGCAGAAACCGGAGGTCGTAACTGAATCATGCGGGACCCAACAATTTTCATTACACATATTGATTGTCTGAAAAGTAAGATGATCCATGCGTCGGATGGGATGTAAAAGTCCCAGCCTACTCTCGCCGATCGTGTCGGTTATCCGTCCCACTGCGCTGTGAGAGTATAATGATAGGAATGTGCCTGTGTTTGCACGTACATTTGTGCATTATAATATCTTCTGTGTATACCGGTAGAGCTGATCTCAATATAGGACTGCAACGTCGAATTGACTGACATCATAATTATTATTATTAAATACTACAAGGCCACAGGCTCTCAAACTGAGAGAGTAGTCAGGATCAAGATTTATAACATGTGCCTGGTTTGGTGGAAAAAGTGAAGATCATATTAATTATTGTCACGACCATATATTTAATACGAAGAAAACATTTTATGGGTGATGATACTATGTATCATTCGTAAAAATTCTTTTCTTCATTTTACTACACTGAAATCAAATTTAAATATTTTTTATTACATTTAGACTCTCACATTTAGACTCGAGTTCTTATGAAAGTCATTGTACCACTGATCCTAATGCGTATAATATCTGCGAAAAGTCAGTCAATGCAGAGAATATTGAAAATGGACAAGCCAAAAAAAATTGTTTCTAAGCATTATCCAACAATAGCCGTTCCGCTCCACACCCAAAGGGTAAAAGGCACAATGACCAAACTGACTCCGGTTAACTGTCAATTAATTCGCAATTACCTTACATTCTATGCTTAGACAGAGAATGTAACTTGTTAGGCAAGTCTTAAAAAAATGAACGTCGATTTTGTGCTATTCTCATAAATTGCTTGGTGGGTCTAACGAAATAATCGGAATTACTGTATATTTTATTCATTTTTAGTTAGCAAATTGTAAATATAAAACTAAATAAACACAGAAGAAGCATTTGAGAAAACTATCCTAAATAAAAAAGCGTTAAATATAACAAAATTTAATTCAAATAGTAGCAAGAAGGAAGCAGGGACAGAAATATAGATCGACTGAAATGTCCACACGGGTCACTGTAACGCACGCTAACTTCTAATATACGGACAGATATCGCTAGGGGCCCTGTTTTAAATACTTATAAGCGTTTTAAAATTAGGAACATGGTGACATTTAACAACCTCATATAAGAAAATATATTTTTAAAAATTTTTGTTTGTCTGTCCGTCTGCCCGTTTGTTTTCTTGTTAACTGAACAGCTGTAGTAGTATTTTTGCGGTAGTTTTTGTGATAGCTAAGGATTTATTTATCTATACAAATAAATAAAATTTCGTCGCGAAATAATTAAAAAAATACTAGGTAAACTCGCAGAATAGTCTTTGTACCACAACTTGGGTGCAAACTTAACCGCAGACATGTTTTCCGACCAGTCCATCAGGTCAAAACTAAAAGTACGTAAGTGAAGTCTGCAGTTGCAACGGTAATAACCAAGATGCAGGCTTGTAAAAACGGGGTTTTATAGGCTAAAATTAGAAGATTAGAAGAAGTAACGTAGGCTATTTTGAGTATTCATGCCAGGCAAAATAAAGTAAATAAGAATAATTTTCTAACCATAAAATCTATTTGTTGAACGCTTCTCGTATAACACTTTCAAATGACAAAGTTTTTTTTTCAGCTCACAGAGTACCGATAGCTTTATGATTGGTTGTGGTAATTTATTTATTTGTTTTGTATGTTAGTTCGTTCGTATAT
This sequence comes from Lamproptera curius, assembly GCA_029286875.1. Lineage (NCBI taxonomy): Eukaryota > Metazoa > Arthropoda > Insecta > Lepidoptera > Papilionidae > Lamproptera > Lamproptera curius. The sequence goes on along the minus strand of JAGSMT010000411.1, from coordinate 17,962 downwards.
TAATTGTTTATTCGAAACAAAAACAAATTTCTTCACATATTTTTAATTGACATTTATTTGCTAACTTACTTAAATCCAGCAACAAATTTATAGTTTACTAGCGACCCGCCCCGGCATCGTACGGATGCAATGCAATGTATAACTATCTTCGGAAATATTCATTTAAATTACGTGGTGTACAGAGCTATATTAAGCTTTATCACATGGATAATGTTTTAAAGGTACGCTAAGGTCGGGCCACCGACGCCCATCGGCAGACATCGGCAATACCAGTGGTATCACCAACGCGCTGCCTACGATGAGATATGATATTAAGTCTCGTTTATTCAGTAAATACGGTGGCCACGGTGCTCTTCAAACCGGAAAACAATATTGTTTTCACACTAACGCTTAACGGCAAAAATAAGAACCGCGGTTGTACCGCCCGCCCCCGCACCTGTAAAAGAGAACCTAACTGTCCGAAAAAGATCGTAATATTTTATTTAGGTAAATAATATTCACGACTGATAAATAAATTATGTTGCAAGAAGTACGTAAACAAAATTTGAGATTTTGATTACTAAAAAAACTACTATACACCTATTTCCATATACGTGCTTGGAAACTGAACACGTGCCTTATTTCAAAATTCGTTGGCTGAGCGTTAATTCCCTGTCTTTTTATACCGTATCTAACACTTTTCCTTTGAATTACCCGCGGAGTCCCACAGTTCTAACGCATTTCACACAAAATTCAACTTATACTATTCAGTTATATCCTCTTCCAACCTTTTAAAAATATAATCTCTAAATAATCTTTAGAGCTCCATTAAAACCTCTTTCTTTTAGATTTTCTTTGAAGTGTTCTTATTACATTCTTGAAGCATATTTTTTATATATATGTCCTAATATATGTGTATAAATTGTTACACAAAACCGCAGACAACATAACTTACTTTGGCGTTACATGAAATGAGCTTACATTAATTTACCGAACGACCCTGCGACGTTAATAGATCATATTAACATATTTTTGCAATCAATCAATCAATCAATCAATCATTTATTCGCTTAAACATGGTATATAAATAGATATACATACAGTCTAGAGTCTCACATGTTTGCCTAATTAGGCATGCGAAAATTAATAGAATAATTTAAGTTATAACATTTTAAATAATTAGAACAGTATTTTAATACAATAATTAGGAATCATTAATATTACCTAATTACCTACATTAAACAATGAAAAATAATTTTATAAAATTGATTACAAGTAACTGAAATAATGAAATGACAAATCAAATTGTTATAATGATCATTAAATAATGAATTAAAATTAACATATTCATTCTTCAGCATCAAACAACAACAATTAAAAAGTGTAATAATGAATTATTTCTCATAAAGATACTCTTTTACATCATAGAAACATCTAGCCAGCAACCATTTTTTGAGTTTGAGTTTGAATTTAGAAATATTTTTTCCTTTTTTTATCTCAATGGAAAGTTTATTATATATGTTAATGCTCATAGCGTAGCAGTTTTATGAAATAGTGCCGTTTTGGTATTTTATCTAGGACTAGTCTATTTAAATTTCGTGAGCTCCGAGGGAAGATTTCAATAGCTCTTTTATACATACTTCTATTTTTTGGTCATGACATGTTTCAAAAATGTATAATGACGTAATGTCATAATATTTAGAGCTCTAAATAATGGTTTACAAGAGTCAAAACATTTAACTCCACATATTGCCCGGATACATCGTTTTTGTGCCATAAATGCTCTATTTATGTTCGAGCTATTGCCCAGATTACTAATCCGTATCTTAAAATTGTGTCCACGTACCCATGATACGCCATAACAGCAGTTCGATGTGAAGATATTCTTCGTAATCTGTTTAAAACATATACAAATCTATTAGTTTTGTTGCAGATTTCATCTATATGAGCCTTCCAATTACAGTTTTATCAATAATTATTCCTAAAATTTAATTATTTCTTTTTCTTGTAGTTTCTGATTATTAAATGATATATTAAGATTAGGTTTGTTTTTATTTGTACCTCTAAAATTAAATGATTAGTTTTAGAAATATTCACAATTAAATTGTTCATCTCCATCCACAGCACGACATCTTTAATAGCACTTTTAATATCATCTTCATGTTTTATTATATTGTTATTGCATTTGCTTCTACAACTAATGAAATATCATCTGCAAACATTATACATGGGTACTTTGTTGAGTTAGGTAAGTCATTAGCATATATGATAAATAATAAAGGACCAAGAACGCTTCCTGAGGAACTCCAGAGCTTTTATTAATAATTGGGATCTATGAGATCTCATAATATTTTTGTTGTCGCATAATCTCAACATATTCCGGTCGTGATGTTAGGTAAGATTTTATCCAATTCAGGGTTACACCTCTAATTCCATAACAATCTAGCTTTTGAAGTAGAATTTCATGTGTGACAAAGTCAAAAGCTTTTGTCATATCGAAGAATATCGTTGTAACATTCTTTTTGTCATCAATAGCATTTATAATCATCTTTATTAGTTCGAAGCATGCTAGTGTAGTTGATTTATTTTTTTGAAAGCCAAACTGTTCATTTTTTATGATATTGTTTTGGTTTAAAAATTTCAGAAGACGTTCTTGCATAGCCTTTTCAAATATTTTGGAAAAATTGATAATATAGAAATAGGACGTAATTGCTTAAGTCACTTTTTCACCTTTTTGTAAATCGGCTTTATTAGAGATAACTTCAGTTGTTGTGAAATACACCTGTTTCAAAAGAAAGATTTATTAGGAATGCGAGAATAGGAGCTATTTCGTTTTTTAAAAACTTAATAACTTTAACATAAATTCCGTCATATCCTTCTGTCTTGGTATTTGTTAAGCTCATGAGTATATTATTTATTTCTGAAATCGTTACTGGATGCAGAAAAATGCTATTACATGGGTTGGGGGAAGAATTTAGTAAATTACTACTGTTTTATTGAGTGGACATGCATTGAATAAATTTTTATAATATTCACTAAACGCGTTTATGCAATACCTGTAGGACTTTTTATAACATTTTGGCCTAGTTTGATAAAATTAATTGTATATTTATGAGTCTTACCCTTAGATTCAGCTTTGATTAAGTCCCATGAAGATTTTCCAACATTTCTGCTGTTTTTTATTATTTGTATGTAATTAATCTTTTTAGATGTGGCGATACAATTTTTTTATATTTTTGCGTAGGATTTGTATTTATTCTTGTTTTCTTCTGTATCCTTTCTTTGTTTAAGTATACCCAGCTTTCGCTTAGTTGAACTACTGATTCTTAAACCTCTAGTTATCCATTTCTTGTTATTTCTACAGGTGTTTTTCTTTTCCTTCACAGTTGGAAAGAATAAATTGTAGATTAGAAGAAAAGTTTCTTCAAATTGTTTGTATGCTGTGTTTATATCTTTACAGTTAAAAATTTCGTTGAATGTGATGTTTTTTAAACTCTTCCAAAATCTTTTAATATTACCCGAAATATATTTTTTCCTAAATTCCCAAAAATAAGATTTGTTAAATTGCACATGCGTCCTAAATGTAAAAAATTGGGCAGTTTCATGATCGGATAGATACAAAGTTTTGACATAAGTGGTAGAATTTTCAATGTTACTTAATATGTGGTCAACACAGCTCGATCCACGTGTTGGCTCTTTAACATGACTGTGTAAATTAAAACTATTTAGAATATCATGAAACCTATCTTTCGATGAATTATTATATTCCAAAGTGTTAATATTTAGATCCCCAGATATAATAATCTTTTTGTTTATATTGTGAGTTAGTTTTGCAAGTAAAATTTGAAATTTTTCGAAAAATATGTCCAGGTTTGATTTTGGTGTCCGATAGAGGCAAATAACATAAACATTATGTAGTGGGACCTCAATACCGCAAACTTCAAAATGTTCTGATTCCGATGTATGTGAAATATAACTCATGTTAATCCACTCCAAATTTTCTTTTGCCATAATACAAACACCTCCCCTGTTTTTATTGCGACCAAAGGAACTAGCTAATTTAAAACCATTAATAATATAACTTTTGCTGTCGCTATTCTTAATAAAAGTTTCTGTAAAACATAGAATATCAATTTCAATATTTTTACTCTCCTTTAGTTCGTCTAGTGTCAATTCCAAAATATCTTTTTTAGAATTTATACCTGCTATTTTAGTGCATTACAGTAAATTTATTTAGATATTTATTTTTTTCTACTTTATAAACGAAAGGAATTATTTTGTTCTTTTCTAAGAGATTTAAAATAGTACGGAATTACCCCTCTTTTCGCCTTCCTAATTGTTCATCTTCTTTCGAAAATTTACATTTTTCCTTAATATTTACTTTGTTTTTTAAGTATATTAAATTGAAATAATAAGGAATAGTGCCTTTTATTGTATGTAGATTCTTAGTTTGGTTTGTTTGCTTCAATGCCCATCTTTTGCTTGTTAGAATAATTCTAACCTTTAATTTTTTAATGGATAAAAATTCCGAACAGAATTTGGTTTTAAAAATGATATAACTTTGTATGGCAAATTGTTAGTCTTTTGTCGGTCTGTACGCAAAATATTTGCAAGTTCTATTGCCTGTTGGTCTCCTAAAATGTGTATAGTTCTCTTATAGGTTGAACGACATTTTTCCTATATGTATAATAGGAAAATGTCGTTGCGCAATGTCGACTATCACAGGCGGATGATGATGATGATTTACTTATGACTATGCATATTTTTGTGTATGTTTATAGTATTTTCATTCTATTTATGTATTTAACAGATTGTCTTTCTTTTTGAGTATATTTTCTACAGTCAAGTGACCTTTTTATATACAATCAATTGATAGAGCTCCCCACCTTTAATCTTTGCACCACCCCAAGGTTGACCGGGAGAAAATGCCAATAGCCTTTGTACTATTTGTGCAAGTAACAATAATTAAACATAGGTACATTTGTTACTTCTGTCAAAACAACAAGAAGTTTGAGTTGGCGTAGTTTGTTGATGTTTTATAAATATAAATAAAATTTTAACAAAAAAAACCGACTTCAAAAGAAAAAACTAATTCAGAACAAATTAAAATGCACTAAAAAGTAAAAAAACTCAAAATTTCAAATATTTGGATAGCGGAGGTTTATGACTAATTTGCTTCCCCATCCAAAATCCCTCTTCATCCTTTCCCCCCTTTTCGATCCTCACGTGATTTACGGACGGCCCTTAGCCGATGAAAAATTCCTTCAAGTATCGTTAATTTGCTCCTAAGATTTGAAGAGTTCCGTCGCTTTTTCATAGATCCTATTATCAAAACCTAACCAAACTCTTATCAAACCGCCATCGAATTACATTCTTTCCAATAAATAAATAAAAAAGAATCATCGAAATCGATAGGCGTGATATTGAGCTATTAATTGTCCATTTGTTTTGCACATATTTAATGTAAATTTCAGACTTATTCAGTTTTTTCATGGATGCCACTGTCAGAACTAGACCAAATTGCTATGAGACCTAACGGGAAGCTACAGCTTTTAAAATAAAAAATCATCCAAATCGGTTCATCCAGGCGAGAGTTCTGAGGTAACAAACATAAAAAAAATACAGACGAATTGAGAACTTCCTCCTTTTTTATAAGTCGGATAAAACTAAATATTAATACGAACAAATGACCTTGATAATATGATTATTTTACTTATCCATGCATTTCGTATGTTGTTAACATCTCGAATTAGATAGAGCGTTCCGCGAAATTTAATAAAGCCTATATGCACGGTGCCGCCATCTGGATGACATCCAATGAGAGCGGAGCTAGGTTTGTGGCATGAAAGTTGTCTTAATTATGAATTGTACATAAGTATTCGTTATTTTAAGGTAGATGTCGCTTTGACACATTTGTCAGAAAAACTTAAATGCAAAAGTACTTAGTTAAAGTAAAAATTTAACAATTTTACAGGTGTCGCTTTGGAGCATTTTCAGAAAATACTCATTTACGCCAAAATAAAAGTTTTATAACATCACAGGTAGATGACGCTTCATAGTTATATGTCGAAGCTTCATAGTTAGAACGGCACGACAATTTCATAGGCCATATTAGTACACAAACAGCTCAGTTTCTGAGTCTGCTGGCTATTTAGTTCACCGCTGCATCTCCCGGTTCGAATCCGCTCCAGAAAAGAAACAAAACCTCTTATAGATTATTCACAACATTACTTAGTTATAATATAGGCATAATAATTGGTTTGGAAAAAATTTAAAAAAGAAGTTTATAGGAAAAGATAAAGATAGTTGCAGCCGCTTCGTTAACATAAGGTCATAAACGCCGTTAACTTCGTGCTTTCTCGCCGCTTTCTTCGGTGTCATCTGTTGATCAAAATAATATGAATAACAAGTTAGGATACGGGGTAAATGCTAAATGCTGTGCTTTGTGGTGAATAAACTATATTAGCAGTTATTATAGATACAAAGTTTTAATCAATACTTGTCTGAGACAAGAATTCTTCAAATTTTGGTGCCATCGCATAAAATTACGAGGAGGATCAATATATGCTTTTGGTAATTTTAAATAAGTACTCTAGCTCCTACTAAAAGGCATTATCAAAAGGAAGGTAGAGGGAAAAGAGGTGGTGGTTGGTCTTCTGTTATAAATAGTGTGTTATAAATTCTTAAGGTGACCTAAGAATTTTGAAAACCTCTAGCTTTTATCAATCTTTGTGGAAAAAAATTATTTAAATTTAGTTAGTTTCGACCACATTAAGATTACGTTGTTTATTAAAGATAACAGCTTTGTTAAAACGAGATCTAGTTAACTGAAAACTAATAAAAATTTACTATTTTCTAATGTATTTGTTTTGGTCGGTTAGCATGCCACGTGTCGTATATAATACCTATCAAAAATTTGTGTGAAAACGTTGTTACTATCATTAAATACTCTTTTCTTGAGTTCTAAATGATGGGGTGAGATGGGGTTATAGAAATTATCCATAAAAAAGGAACATTTATAATTATTGTAATGTTAGAACTTACTAATGTCGATGATCTGATATTGGGCAACATGAGTCAGAATTTTAACAATTGTAATCATAAAAATAAACATTAACATTTTGATTAATGATTTATATAGTAACATTGTAAATGTTATAAGTAATGTATAAAAACAAATAGGGTAAAACGATCTCGTCAAAAAAAAAACTTTTATTTATAGACCATCCTTGAATTGTTGCTTCATTGCTAGAAATCCAAGAAGGGGTGATTTACTTTTATGAAATAAGCTTAAATATTGCAAAAACAATGAGGCTACAATTGAGAGCTCATAGAACCATGAACAGATTGCCCATATGTTTCGGGATAGTTTCAAGATTAATCTACAGCCTATTCCACGCCAGTGTGTGTCATCTCATAATTAATCATTACCTTAATCGTAATCTTGATAGTCATAATAATGATAAGCTGCTTAGGTTTTCTGTGAATGATATTGCACAGTGGGTTACGATAACTCAAGTGTGGAACACATTTTCTTTACAGGTAAAATAAGCTATCAACACTGTTTAATTTATGCTAAAAGTACCTGTACTGGCCATTAGATCTTAGGCGTACTATTGTTGGGCCCATTATGAACAAAAATAAAACCTATTTTAATTAGTATAACCATTTTGTGCAATATAGGACGGTGACTAAGTGCCCTCTGTAAGTAACTACCGAGCGATTTCTGACACAGCACTTAAAATCTCTTACACCTTTTAAGTTATTCATTTAATCAAAATGTCATGTATGACCCGTTTTATGTACATAGAATAATTTTTTTTAAATGCATTAACGCTTATGTAAATGTACACTATACCTTAAATTAACCTTGAAAATACTTCATTGCAATTTTTAACAAGGTATTACATTAAAACAGTAATTGTGAGGTTATTCTTTAAATATAGATATATGCGCTTGCGGATTTTATCATAAACCAATTAAAGAAGTACAATTATGTCTTTAAGTTTATCTTTGAGAGCTTCGAGGTTGTGATTTTGGATTTAAACTATTAAAATACAAACTGATTTAAAAAGCACGCAGAATGTCATCTAATACTTATCATTTAAAAGCATGAACAAAATATGAGACCAAGGGCGGGGCAGATGAGGTCATATATCAAACATACCTCCGAAATGGTACCTCATTCTTTTGGGAAGTCAGGTCATAATACCTTATTTATATTATAATATACAGTATATTTCAATACCTCGCTGGACATTTGTCCTATTCACGCGGATGAAGTGACGGTAACAGCTAAATTGAAGTATACTTTTTGGATGTCAGTAATTTACTAGTCGTGGCATGATCTCTTGAAAAAGTTTATATTTTACATTTTAGAAAATTAAATCAATTCCTTTATTTTAGACTTTCTTTCTTTTTTTATAATTAAAAAGAAGCGATTCAAGCAGTCTATAACCTGGGTCAAAGAATCGCTGAGAAAATATTTTCGAAATCAATGTAATGACTGTTTTTCTCAATACATATTTGAAAATATATGTATGTTCATAAACATAAAAATGATTTTTGTAAAACATTGTGACTTAAATAATATAAATAATAGGAATAAAGCATACTAATGTTCTTCCAAAAACTAGGCTCCGAAGAACAATGAAATCTTTCATGGGACAATGTAGCTCTTCTACAATGAAATACCAGAAAAGCGTTACCTTTTATCTGTAAATAAATTTAAAAGTTGTAAAGGAACGTTTGTGTATTAAAGGATATTATATAAGAACTATTTCACTCAGGCTATTTCAAAGTAGTAAAATGTAAGGTTTTATGCTCAAAATTTTGTAAATTTATTGAAATAAGGAAAGAAAGTCCGCTGAGTTTCTTCACCAGTTCTTCTCAGGTCAAGCTTCCATTTTCGAACCGGTGGTAGATTATTTGACTATCAATAAGAAAGTGTAATGCTTCCATATTGAATAAAGATGTTTGACTTTGACTTGACTTTGACTTATACTTTGACTGGTAGGGGTACAGTTAAAAAAATACAAGAATAAAAAATTTAAAAACATACAAATACTAGACAAAACAGCCAGCTTTACAGTTACATCAAAATAATTTACAATTAACATCATAATAAGAAATCAAACAGTAAGGAATGACCGAATCTTCAAAGTATGCAAACCAAATCCCATTTAGCTATAACCCATAATGATATTTGAGTTCTACGAAGACGGCTAACATCAAAGTTCTTTGTTACGTAAGTGCTTATAGTTCACTGGCTACACGTAAAAAGATTGACAGAAAGCCTTAAAAGTGACACCTTTATGTTCTTAGTACAGGAGAAAACTGTGAGCCAGTATGTTGTTTATCGCCAACGCCCTACGCTCGTCTCTACGTCATCATGTCAGTGAAGCCTGTTATGAAACACGTTCCAAAAACTTGTGGAACAGAAGCGATCTTATGCCCATGAGACTTCAACATTATTATTTCACTTTTCTTGTATTGTGTCAAATCACGTCAATCGGTCTTTTACACTTGCGTCCTTTCACCTTTACCACTTGATAATGGAAATGGATGGATATCCCCGATGCAAATTTTAAAATGTTCAACATTAAAATGGTTATGGCGAGTTGTTCCTAAGGTTATAATATATGCTTTCCCGAAATTTTTGGAGGGACAACCGGGGAACAATTGTGGTAATAATAGTTGATCTTAATCTCTTTCGGTCGAGCCGGGTTTTCTTAAGGGGATAAGCTAAATATATTATGAAAAAGAATTAACAAAAATTAGGTTAAGGAAGCGATGCAAAAGTAAATATAAAATAAAAATTAAACCTCCTTTTTTTTTTAAATTTAGTCAAAAAAGGGTGGTTTAAACAACAAATTGTTAAGCACTATCATTTTTTTGCTCAAGATTGTTATTTTTGGCTTTTATTTTATTATTCTTTAATCCTTAATTTTATCAGGAAAAAAGCTGCAAAAAGAAGACAAAGAGATCTTTTTACTAGAATCTTAAATGGCAAAAATCATACACCCTTTAAAAAATGCAGGTAAAAATTATATATCTGGATTGAAAGAAAAAATCTTTTCAAAATTTAAGTTTTTTTAATTTCTACAATAATAAAAAACAACTAACCCATAGGTAACTAAAATCTTTTTAAAAGGTCAGGACCTCTTTTTATTTTTTTTCAAAAGAAAAATATTTTCCGTTTATCCTTGCTTTTATTCCAAAACGGTACCAAAGATAGGCCCAATATCGGTTTTAAATTTCGGATCCAACCTCCTTTTCTGTCAAAGGGTTTTAGAAAATTTTAAACCAGGAAATGAATTATGGAATATAAAACCGTTATCACTTTTATAACCGGATTTTAAACAATTTGTTTATTTTTTCCTTACTGGTTTAATCCCCTAATTTTATTTTTTAATTTAATCATTAACAATTATTAAACTTGAACCAGTTAAAAACAATTTAAATAAACAGCTTTAAACATTAAATAATTGTTTTTGTATGTAATTCAAATGTTTTGGCAATTTTGGAATACTTTTTCCTAATAACCGAATAAAACATTGAAGAATTGAAAAGAAAATATAAGAAATTATGTTCTAATTTCCAAGGTTATAAAGGAAATTTAACTTCTTGTACCTTGTGTTTTAACAAGATCCAAAATGCACCCTATTTTGTTAATAATGATATTTTAAATACTTGGGCAAAATTTTATTATATATTAATAATTAAAAAGACGTAAAAAGTTACAATTAATAAATTTGGTTATTTTGTTTCAGATGTCATTTTTAAAAAGTGTTTTTTATTTGCAAAATTTTAAACCAAAGAAAAAAAATAGTTTTGTATGGAGTATTTTTTTTTAAGTGGTCACGGTGTAATGCCGGAAAATGCCTAGCTTATTTTCTTTTTTTATAAATTTTTAATTCATTAACTTTAATTTCTTGTAAAGAATTCCGTATGTTCTCTTTTCAGATAAAAGGGCGTTTAATTAAAGCTGCAACCTCTTTCACTTTATTTTTTATGCAGAATGACACGGCCATTGTATCCAACTACTTTTGAGCTGTTCAACAATTTAAAATTTAAGATGGGATAATTTAAGCTAAGTTTTGAAAAAAATTTAAAGGTGGTTTAAAGGTCCTTTTTCCAAGTTACCGGGTTGACCAACCCCATTTTCCAACCAAAATCAGTTTGTGTCTTAATACCTACTTCCGATGGAAGGCAATATCGTCAATTTAAGGTCCATCTTCCGGGATATTCTGATAGTTCCATATATTTAAATAAAGTGATTAAACTTCATTTTAAATATCTTTTTCTATGGTAGGTTTTAAACTTTCTTTTTTTGAATTAATTAAAGGGCAACATTTTTTTTTTAATTATGGGAACGAGCTTTCCATTATAAGGCTGGTTAAGAATTTAGGTTTGGACGCTTGTTGTATTTTTCCCCATATGATTAATTTTTATTGTTAATCTGGGCTAAGAACAAAAAGGTATTTGTAAATATTTTTACTTTATTCCACACAATAACATTTTTGAAAAGAATTAAAAATTGACGGTCAATATTTTTGGTTTCGAAAAAGTTTTTGGATTATTTAGGACCGAGGTTATACATTTCTAGCTGTACATTTTCGGCACCATCCTATTAGTGTCAACCCATTATTATATGGATAAATACTAAACTGGCTGAGTTGTCTCCCCGCGTTGATTGGTCAATTTTCTTCACCTTACGCCGCCCCAATTTTACGCCATTCACCCAAATAACCCCCTTGATTAAGTTCTTTATGTTTGGAAACTTTAATCCACACATCAATAACCTTGGATGGTCCACTGGGACAAAGGCTTCCCTAATACATTCCTATCCATTAGGAGGTTTTTGAACTGCCCGCCCAGTGGTATAGGCGATGTTAGAAAAAGAGGTCGTGGGTTCCGAAATCCTGCAACCAAGAAATTTTATTTTGTTTCCAAACTGGTTGGGGAATTTTTCCGATCACCAATTGTCTTTAAAATAAGATTATCCAGCCCGTCGGATGGGCATATGTTACCCAAAACCCGCATTGGACCAAGCAGGTTTAATTCGGAAATAACCCTTTATTACATTTTTTTATTTAAAAAGCCAATTATTAGCGTTAAAACTTAAATTTATCAAAAAATCAAAGTGTAATTATTTTCGAATCAAGACTGTTTTACAGTTTAAGGACATGCCCATATTCGGCCCAGGGCTACTTGCCTCTCAAGGAATTAATTGAAATATGAAGAAAATTATAATTAAGTCAATATATCATAAATTTTTGGAAGAGTATTAAAAATACCATATAAATTTTACATACCTTATACGTAAATTGCGATATTTTACATATTTATCCTAAAATTTAAATTAGGAGGCAGGACAAATTTAAGGGTTCCTAATGTTTAGAAAATTATTAATTTTTGCCTTGGGGAAATTGGTTTGAATCATAAGAGATAAAATAAAAGTCAACAAAAAAGCCGGATATTTTGGTTCATCATTTTTAGGATAACCTACAATTTTTCTTTTTTACATTTGTCAGAAAAAAAAGATAATATTTACAAGTGATTTTCAAAAAACAGCATCTTTCCTTTAATTAACTACCCCAAAAAACATTGACCATACCAAATATAGATTAAATTGAGTTGTTTTCCAACACTAAAATTAAATGAATATTTGAATGGTTCCCAGATTAATCCAAAGTGTGAAGGCCGGGGCCGGTCGTTATAAACTATAAATTAGTTATCAATTTAAGGATCAAATAAACATTTAATTTGTTAACCGAATTTTTTTTGGAATAAATAATTAAAAACGAAGAATTAAATAAAATTTGAACTAAATAATAAAAAATTATAAAAACAAAAACCAAGAAAAGTATCAATAATTTTTGGCTTTAAAAATTTTTTCATTAAAAGAAATTTTTTTAAGAACATTTGTTCTTATATACCCTTTTTTAATTTTCGACAAAATCACATTTTAAGTTAATAAATTTGGTAACACTTTTTTCTACTTCCAAAAATCCCTTTCAAAAAAATTTCGATTGGCGTATAGGTGTTCTTTTTATTGGTACGAAAAGGACCCAACCACGGGACCACAACCCAACCTGGAGTATTTTCCGGATTTCTTTGATAATTTAAAAAAAAATAAAATAAAAATGGGGAAAATTTGTTTAATCCAAATATGTTACAATAAATTTAGTTGAATAATGGACTATCGAAATTTTATCTCAGTCCGGTGCGTAACGTTCCCCCAAAACCAATGGAGGTAATACCACCTCTATGTGCGAGTGAAAAGCAAGGTAAAACGGGCAATGTTGGGCCGTATGGGGCTAAATTTATCGTTCAAAGATCACAAATTTTTTTTGCCTTTTTTTGTCCAAAATCAAATTTTTAATATGCCCCACACCACTATCAGTCACCTTCCCTTGAAGAAGAAGAACGTACTGTACGGTTCTGTTTTTTGGGTTTTTCCAGTTGGGCCGGGTCGGTTTGGGACATTTTGGCGATGTAAAATCCAGGCCCTTGAAAGATTATCTTGTTTGCAAGGTCTTAAAATGAATATGGGAAAGGCGTCTCCATTTGCTCGGTATTTACAAATCGTTATTGTTTTGCCAAGTTGTTGCAATCCAATTTGCCTGTTGCCCTCTAATGTAAGTTATTAATGAGCCATATACACCCCAATCCAGGGCCAGTTTTTGATAGGTGAGGTTGTAAGGGATTTTAAAACCACTTATTTTCTTTTAACCTTGTTTCACGAAATGGAAATTAACGTGAACATTAAAAATGTTCCCCGCATGTTGCACACGAGATAAATTTCCACAATTGCGGCGGCGGCGTCTTTGAAAATTCTTAACGTATTGCCGTTTATTTTTGAATAGAACATTAACCCTTTGAATCCCAGCCCCCCCCTTTTCCTCAAATTGTTAAAGGCATCAAAACTTTGAAAGGCGAAGTAATAATTTCTGGTGTTATTTAAAATATTATATGAACAATTTTCGACCAAAAAAAAAACTTAAATTTTCGATGGTTATTTGGTTATTTTCTTAAGGGTATATATCTCGCGGACTTTTTTTGTAAACTAATTTAAGAAAACAATTATGTAAAAATTTATAGTTTAATTCCTATCTCTTAAAGGTAAAGCCTTTGCAATGCTTGATTGCAATTTTAAAATATTTACATTAATAATGCAATTGGGTTTTCTGAAGAACCAGATTTATTAATTTACAGATTTCCTGTAGACCAATTCAAGTAGTAAAATTAATAAAACTTTTATGTCTACCTTTTAATGGGATTAATTGTTAATCAATGGTTCACAAAGTAGATTGGGGATTTGTGGTGCCGTAATTATTTTTATTTTGAAATTCCTATTAAACCACCTTATTACAAAAATATTTATAAAAAATGGGACCAATAGGAACTAATATCTATCATTTAACAAAATAATGGAACCAGGAATCGAATCCAGTGGGAGCATTGCAACGAAATTATCAAAAAACAAAAAAGAACACCCTCTGAATTGGTACCTTATTTGGGAAATCGGTCAAAAATAACAAAATTTTATCTAATGCCGTTTCGGTCTTATTATTTAAGAAATTGTATTTTTGCATCAATTTTGCCTTTAAAAATTTGTTTTAAAACAGGACACCTACGATATCTATCGTGTTATGAAGTCATTGGATTTTAACGGTGACCGGGACATTTTCATCGGTTTATATTCTCCGGCTAATTAGCTTTCGAGTTTTTGTATACGAGGTTAAATTTTGTGAATATATAACCTTTTATATTTGGATTGTTTTAAAATGTTTCTTTTTAAATTTTTTTGGCTGAAATATTTAAAAAATTTTTTATTTTGGTTGTCAGTTGGAAAGCCTTTTAAGTAACTTAAAACATTTGTTAACCCTTAGGGGTTAAAAATTAACCACAAAAACTTTTATGTACAGTCCTTTCCAACTTTCCTGGGGGTGTCGAATCATTTGCCTTTCCTAACTGAAAAAATTTTTTTCATTAAATCCGATTATTTTGGGAAAATATACAAAACAATTCGATAAGGTTAGACAGGCCTTTGGATTTTTCTTTGAGTTACCACCAATTTAAATTTAAAAATTTCAGAATTTTTGGGGCCAGTTTTGAATTAGTATTAATCATAAAGCATTAAATTAATCAAGAAAGTTGATTGATCGTGTTTAATTTTCATTTCTTTTGCTTGTAGTGCGGAGGGCTATTTATTTTGGATAACCTATGAAAATTAATTTGAATTGACGGAGACCACTTCAAAATCAACTGCCTTCACCGGTTTTTTAGATGTCTTAATTTTTTTAACCAATTAATTACGTTTTTAAGAACCCTTATTTAAAGGAATTCAGATCCTCAGGCCTCATGCCTATTAAAGTTTTAAATCTTATTTAACTATAATTGCATTTGGGACCCAAACATTTCCAAATATTTTTTTTATATTGTCCTTAAAATTTTCAATAATTAAGATATGACCACCAATACTTTTTATGTATATATTATTCTGTCTTTAAATTAGTGATAAATGGCTTGAATTAATCCTCAAAATTCGCTTGGGTATCTTTCGCGATTTCTCTCCCAGAGCTAACGCCGGGGAAGTGGTAGTAAAAAAGCATCAATCGAGCCGGGATTGGCCCACCCGGTCTTCACCAGGAATTCTGGTTGGGTTCTGTCAGAACCAGAAAGTGGAAAAGGGGGTCAAACACTCAATTTTGCGATTGTATTTGGGTGTAAATACATGAAATATATGTGGTGTAGTCTTCACCGTTACTTTGCATTTTGCTTTAAATTTTGAATAAAAGGACTAAAAATTTGAGGATAAAAAAAAACCGTCATAATCATAATAATTTAAATTAATAAATAAAATTTTTAATTAAAAGGTTAAAAATAAAAATATACAAAAACTAATCTTTACTGAATATTTAAAAAAATTTAAAAAAAACCTTTTTAATTTTTGAATGTTAAGGGATTGATTGGAAAATTTTAACTATAAAATATGTGATATTACAATACATAAAATTAAGTGAATTGAAGGTTGTGCTATTTTCTTGCCAATTAATCTTTTTGCCCTTTCCTGGACCTATTTTTGATTTTTTTTAGAAATAGGCCTTCTGTTTAAGGCGGCGGTTCCAAATTTTTTATTAGAAACAATTTGAAAATAAAAATAAATTTTTAACTTATCCTCCAAAAAAATTCAGTGACACAAACAAAAAAAAACCAGTATAGGTAAATTTAAATACATTTTGTTTTTTTAATTAATTTCATTTTATTATTAAGGCATGTTTGTTTGGAAATGGGTTGGGTAAAGTGTGGTATCACATGGTTAAAAAAACTCAGGTTTAATTGGTTTAAAAATATAAACATGTAAGTTTTAAAAAAACTAATTAAAAATAATAACATCTTTAAAACCAGAATACTAAAATATACTGCGGTGATAACATGCATGTTTTTTTTCAGTCTTTAATTTATTAAAAAGCCAATGTTATTTTGTGTTTTCCCATTAGAAATTTTGAAGATATTTTTTATGAGCTCCCAAGGCAGTGTGGAAATATTAATGATGGAAATCAATTCAAGAACTTATGTTCCGCATTTTTTTTGCCCTTCGTAGGGAAAGGCAACGGAGCCAACCTGATGGGGGTTCCGACGCCCCAAACATCGGCACAGGTATCACCAAAGGCCGCCTTACCAAGTCAAAGGATGTTAAGTCTCTATTTAATCAAATACGCTACCTTTGGTTGCCCTCGGCCGGAAGGGCCGGTGTAAACACCTTACTTTAAAGGCGAAAGGCCCTTAGTAGGGTTTACCCCAGACGGTCCCCCCTGTAAAAAGGGGACCCATCCCCAATATCAGGACCCAAATAAGAATTTTAGGGAAAGAGAAGGATTCGCAAACAAGAAAACCTTGGCCGGATACTTTCATGATGGGAAAACACTTACAATTTGGCAACTGAAAATATCAATGTCATATCAAAATTAACTGGCAAAGAATATTTAAGAAATTTAATTAATTTGCCAAATATTATTTGAAACATGTTGCGCAGTTCTTAAATTGATTATTGTTTTTAATAGATGAAACTCCCAGCATTAATAATACATATTTTCACAATATCCTCCTATCCCGATTAATTACCGAACTGTAAAAAGTTTTTAAATCCATTTTATTTATATACACTTAATTCTCGAAAAAAAAAATATGTAGCCAAATTTCTATGGGTTAAAATATATTTAGTTTGAATGGTTGATTAATTTCTTCCAAAATCTAATTATAATTAAAACTGAAAGGTATTCAAAAAAGCAAAAATGCGAATGAAATGTTGAATCGGTTTACTTCCTTCAATAACATAATTTCTCTTGAGGAAGGCTCCATTTCCATCCAACGGGCATGTTAGTAAACAAAATTGCCGCTAATTGGAAGCCCCAATTAAAAAACCCTTGGGCAATCAGGAAGGCCCTTTACATTAGTCCGATTAGGACTGTTTCCTATGTCGACCCATGGTATCCGGGCCTTACTTTTTTTGAGGGATGGCGACCAGTTACCGTTAACGTCGGGCGATAAGGTGGCTATGATCGAAGAGTTTTACACCGGGATTCCAAAAGCGGAAAACACCCTGTGTTAATTTAATAATAATCAATTTACATAAAACAAGTGGGTATTTAGATATATAAATACTTCTTTCATATATAATACTTTTTTAACATAATAATTTAAAAATTTCATTTATTAAATACTTAATTTACCATCTGTAAAAACCTTTCTTTATTTTCTTTTTCTCTATTACCATCATCTAGTGGGTTTGAATAAACCGTTACGATCAAAACAAAAAACGTCATCTATCACATAAAGGTCAAACAAAAAAGTTTAAATAAATTTACAAATATTCCGTAAAATGCTTTTATACTGTCCAAACCAAAACATAAATTAATACCCTTTTGCAACATTTTTTTTGGCCCAAAATAAAATGTAAAATGAATATTTACAT
>JAGSMT010000410.1:0-86305 GCA_029286875.1 Lamproptera curius | reverse complement strand
TCACGTGTAAAATATTTCATTAAACATATGTACAAACAATAGGAGTGAGGAAGTCAATTTTTAAACTTAAATGTTTTAAAAGAAACGGTGGATAGTAAATTTTATCATCACGTGGGGCTTTGCCTTTAAAGAATCTTTGAATTGGGCCCCCTCACGAAACCGGTCCGATTGAACATGAGGCAGGTGGCTGCGGAAGTGGGAACGTCCCCATAACCAAACCCATGCTGGGCCCCTATGGTGTGGTTGGGGTGATGAGTTAGGTTTGTTGCCGTGCTGGCGGGGTTTCGATTTAATTTTTGTTATTTTAATCTGTACCGCCAGCACGGAAATAAAAACCCAATTTATTCCAACCCAAAGGGAAAGTGTTCAAACTGGAATTTAAAATGTAAAAAAACGCGATAAAATCCTAAAATAATTTTATTTAATAGAACAGTTGTCCTACGGTAGATCCGAAGTCTATTTCATCAACATTTTTCAAAGCATTGCCCAAAACGACATTTTAGTATTGCAACGTACTAATAAGTTCTGATGGGTTGTTTATTGTTAGATGAATAATTTCCTTAACCTTGGACGTTTTTTGAAGACGAGAGGAACAAATAGCTCAGTTGATTTTCAAAGAACACGATTCCAAACTGATCCCGTATTAAAGAACTCACCCTTAAATGCATTAAGTTATTGCCTTTTGAATAAAATTGAAGACATGACGTTTATGAAAGTCGTCTTTGATCTTACTATGTTGTTTGGTTAATTTCCAGAATTTAAGGTTTTTTTCATTTTTTTTTTTTGGTACCAACAGATGGACGGGCCACCTGATGGGAAGTGGTCAGAACCCAAGACGTTGAAATCCTGGGTATCCCGCGCGCTGCCTTGGACAGGGTGAAGTCTTGTTTACACAGTAAAACACTGGGTCCCTTTCAACCGGAACACAGTAGGTTTCCCCATGCTTCGCGGCAAAAGGGCACCGGTGGTACCAGACGGTCCCCAAACGGGGACCACCCCTATAACAGGGGACCTTCCACCGGTTTTTTGAAAGACTAACGTTGTATAATCTGCTGCAAACCTGGTTTTTTCAAAAATAATTTCCTGGTAAAGTTTTTTAGTCGACGTGCCCCTTCTGATTTTTAAAGGATTCCCTCAAAACGTTTGGTTGACGCTAATATGTGTTTTGACTCGTTTAAAGGCACCAAGCTCGGAATCGTTTGAAAGCGTTCGGCCCTAAATTTGATTATCCGAAATGTCAAATGCCAAAGGTTGACAAATTCAACTCTTCCCGGAAGATAAATTTATTTTAATTGGGGGAATATAACGGCTTTTCTTTAAAATTAGGCGGATATTGAATCCAAAGATTTTAGATAAATAGGATGACATATCGATTTAAAATGGAAAGCCCTTGAGGGCTTCCAATCATATTAAGGGCACCAAACCTCCCAAGATCATTTGTAAACGAAGTCCGTCATTGTGTTAATTCAACCTGAAATAAATTAAATCATTTTAATTTTTTGGCTTATTATAAACAAATTTTTAATTTTAAATTTTAACAAATTTTTAATTAAAAATATTTATTTATGAATGTAAGCTACAAAGTTTTTGCTTTTCGTATTTTGTTTAAATATAATGAATGCTTGTTTTTTAATATGCTTTTTATAAATTTTCACACTCAAAAAAGACGTGTTGTAAAGTCGGAAAAAAAAATACTTTGAGTTATAACAGTAAAATTTTTAAACCACTGCCCGTTTAATCACTTGTAGCCTGTTTAGCCTTAAATGGTTATTTAATGAAAAAAAATTGTTAATATAACTGAAACAAGCTAAATTATTCAGAACAATCCTAACACTAGTTATCTAATAAGAAGGTAAGCAATAAGACCACGTTCGCAGTGAGTTCACGCCCACGTAAATAGCGCAATACGGGCTCACTTATCCCCGAGACAACGCGGTTATTGCTGTGAGGTCACAACAACTGAGACCAACGAGCTACAGATTTTGGAAAAAGCCCCTGCATTAATACGGTATTTGTCAATTTTAATGTTTGCGTTTTTGTTTTATCATTTTACCTTTGTTTTTAAAACATTTTGCAGTTGATGTGCTGTTAGATTTTTATCTCAAAAGTTATTACAAACAAAGATTCAGTCAACGTGCTGGCGATAGATTTCATACGAATAAAGGAAATCTGTAATAAGTTCTCAAGAGATCTAACCTTTAAGATCTAGCCTTTACAGTCCAGATCAAGGACTTCAAATCTCTCAAACTCACGAAAGCCCACCCTCCACTGCTGATATCATATTGCATGTAAATCTATCTCCTCCAGTGACTTTTGCGATACGAACGACGGTTGCCGTATTACAGCTGGAAAGATATTTTAAAGAACTGTAATGTTAATACATAATACATAAAAATCAACATATTTCTATCATAAACCGAAAAAAAAGCTACATATATTTTTACCAAGCAAAATTCTTAAGAAAATTATATAATTTTTGTAAATATATTAAAAACAGGCACCCAATAACGGAGTAACTGCTAACTTTATTTCTGGCCAAATAAGCGTCAGCATAGTAACAAATATCATTTTCCAGTTTCTTATGATAATTTGTCTGCAATTTGCCTGACTAGATTTAAAATCGCTCCTTAATTGCCTATTGTATTACAAAAATTAAATGTTATCATAAAAAGAAAAACTTCGCCCATTTCACAGTACATACCGACCAAGACTTAGCTATTCTATTTTCTACAGCAAAAGAACTTTAATGACTGCGGGCGTTAAAGAAGATGATGGCACGGAATTCATATACATTTTAATATTCGATAAAAAAAAACAAATGTATATTTCAGTAAAATAATGTTATTATTTAAATTATAACACAACGAGAACGTTTGACTCATGATATAGAGTCTTGTCCATTAGAAATGCAGGTTAGATGCCTTGAATCCATGCGTCACTTTAGTGTCGTATACAAAATGTTCTTCAAATCGAAATACACGTAACAGTAGTATTTGCACATCCTGGCTTCTGAAACCCTCTGTACAGGATAAGGAGGGTAAATATTGTCTTGCTTATTTCTTACGTATCTATCTCCTTTTAAATTTTGAAAAGACATTTGTAATATTATTTTTATAGAATAAATAAATAGCTCAATTTATTAGGACTAACATTATTGCCTTTAATTTATAAACTTTAAAGTTACTGTATTGTTTTTAGGACTGTACTAGAATTGCCATGATACGAATATGTTACTTGTATTTTGGTTCTTCAAGCAACTTTTAGAACATCACATCCAATTAAGCTCCTCTTCAAACCTCTAATGCTGTTGCCGCTTAGGTACATTTCGTCCAACGCAGGTAGATTATGAAATTCCGCAGTGGATATTATGGATTCATGTTATCTCCGAGCAAATTTTCTGCTAGCGACAGCTTTGTTATATTCGTCCTGACGCTGGCGAGCAGACGATCCGGCAACCTGCTTTACACATGAGAGAAATCCAGCTGATTTCTCTCATAATAGTTAAGGAGTCTTGAGAGGTAAACCGTACGACGAGAGTATCTGAAACGACACGTAATTCACGTTAACTAAAATATTATCGTAGAAACGATAAAATAATTTAGAACACCATGTGTTTTAATCTGCCATAATGAACATTCAATTAAACTTTTTCTAAATAAAGGAGACAAACTTTGAAAGATCCTAGCCACTAAAATCAACTGATAATTAGTACGTTATTCGTTCATCGTAGTCGAATCGTTAATGATAAATAACTTGTGTTTAAGAAGAAAACGATTACACAATATTGATATTGTGTAGTCGTTTACTTAATCGATAATTGTATTTAACTAAGACAGCGGTCATAAAATAGAGTTAAAGCACAAAAAAGAAATCCAAACGTCATTTCAAACTTAGAAAAACTCTGAACTTTAAATACTTTCACAGTTTTAAACTAACACAAAGTGCCTAGAGGACTGAATTTCGAAGAAGATTCATGACATCTTTGGTCTTAACGACATGATAGTTATGCTGTTGATTTCTTTACAACATTATCTAATATAGTCCTTTCAAGTGTAGTTGTAATCAAATTTCTAACTTCAGTCCTAGAAGTCGACCCATTGTCTGATCTAAGCATTTAAAATTAAAAATATTTAGAGGTTCAATTTTGATGGTTACGGCAAGGACTGAATATACTTTGAAACATTTATCGCCGCAATTTCCAAATTAGTTTTGATGAGCAAGTATCGTTTTAAGAAGCTATACTTAAAGACGATCGGTAGTCAAATGGTTGACTTAATACTGAGCTGTAGAAATTGAGCGTCAAAACAAATGCAGATAGACATTGCTAAAGTCTTATGTCCATAACTCACAGGGTGATAAAGTGTCCTTCAAACCAGATCACAGTAGTTTGGCACCGTATTGATTTACGATAAAGGGTTATTTGCATAATTATTAGCTTTATTCCATTTCAATATGTTCTCTCAAGGGTTAATAAATGTCTTCGTCCGCATCATTGTTGCAAAGAATTGCTATTGTTTTGTACGGATAAGGTTATTTTCGCTGCAAACACATTTATATCATTAAAATTATAATGAATATCGTACACAATACTCTTTTGTAAAAGTTCTGTATAACGTTTAAATATATATATGTAATAGAATATAACGAGTTGTTAACGAGAAAGAATTTTTTGTAAAATATTAGTAAAATGTCGGTTACATGAAGGACACAAATTTACTCATTATGTAATATGTTTATAAATTTTGTCAAACAATTGATTATTTACAACTAAGCATACTTTGAAACTAACATCAATATTAATAATACGGCTAAAGTAGACGAAATAACAAATAAACTCAAACAGACACTTCAAATTAAGAAGTAAACGTGGAACGTAAATTGGAATTGAAGGATATTCAGGTTTGTATATTATCAAAGCGCAAAATTATACAAATTGGTCATGACGTCCATTCCATGTAGTGTAACATTTTAAACGAGCAATATTTTCTGCTTCTCAATGCGATTTATAGATTGTGTATAATCACGTGCGGCTGCAAATAGAAAATGGATGTCGGTCAATTAATACGTTGTTAGTGAAGTCTGAATAGAACGTTAAAGTCGATATTTTACAGTATCATGCTCGTAAATATAACGAGTAAGTTTGATATGAGTTTCTATATTATCTACAACTATTTCATAGAAGAATTCTTATTGACCATAGTAATTGACCTTTTCAAACCTAAGCATTTCTGTTATCGTTATCTGCTGGTTTATTAAAAGAAATGAGCCCAAGTATAGTAGTAATGTCTCGAAAATTTCTATCTAAGGTGTTAAAAAGATCTGTCGATCTAATGGATCGTCATATTCATGCGCCGGAACGCAAGAAAAAGTCGATATCAGTTGTCAACTTTGTCTGCCATTGCCTTCAAATTAGTCTATAAATAATTAATTGTTAAAGGCTGATTATGTATTATGACATTTAATCCAATTGCTAAGCAATATGATGTGTCGAAGGTCAGAGGATTGTTCCTTTGAAATCAAGTATTTGAGTTCGGAACTAGTATTTGCACAGTTCTGCTTTTGACCAATTAATGTAAAACAGATTTAGACGACTAACATCTTCAACAGAATCTTCATATCCCGCAAGACGACCTGTCGCAGTTCATTAGGATGCCGTTGCAGTGCTCGGTCGACCTGCATAGCAGCGACACGGGAACCAAATTATTGTCATCCGGGTCACAATAAACGCAGCAACAACTTCCACATCTTGGCCTGGATGAGTATATTTGATATTTTAATTAATATTTTCGATAACGTCTCTCCAAACTAAACAAATTACCTGTTGTTAAGTTATGATGAAAAGGATGAATAAAAGATATGAGAATATTCATAACGAATGTACGCTAATAATTAAAACTGATTTAATTGTGCAGTTGTTTAATAATATGCATTTAAAATAAATTTTAACATATTTATTTCATTAATGTTTCTATCGTACTAAACGTTTATTATAAATTTTATAAAATACATTTATTAAAAGTACCTCAGTAAATTGTTCATGTGTGCTTCGCAAATGTAGTAAAATACTAAAGAATATAGCAAAGAACCATCAATAAAATAAAACTTTAGTGAAGGCTGTAGAACATCCCAAAATAGTGTATAATTTACTTCAGAAACATTACCATTACGTTCCACTTATATAACATTAGAAAACTGAAATATTAAATTGTCCGCTCTGACATTAAATTACTTACGAAAAAATTGCATTTATATATTGTAACACACGCTAGCATAACGGTTGCAATTAATATGGGACTATGTGTATTATATTAAAATAAGATCGGCTGATTACAATAAATATTCATCACTTTCACTACTTTATTTAAGTTATTATTTACATTTTCCTTTCTATTATCACACAGACTAACTGATTTTAGCTAATATTGAGTACTGACAACTCATATGCGAAAAAATAAACAATCATTAAATTACGGCTGCAAGCGTGTGGTATCGCGTCTTAATTGACAAATTTTAAGAATGTTCTTAATCGTTTTAAATACGATAATTTATATGTACATGTATTCCAAAATGTTTTTCTTTTTTAAAATACGACTCATCTATAACAATAACTAGAAAAATAAAAGAATTTGAGTGTCTGTTGTAACATTAAAGAATCGTTTATTGAAATATTACTTTATGGTATATTTTAACCGATATTTAACAAACAACTTTTTTAATTTTTGTCTGTCTGTTTGTTCTGGTTAATCTTGGAACGGCGACCCGTTTTCCGGACTTTTACTGAAGATAGTGATACGTCTAGGGTAACTTAGGCCATCTTTTTTACAAAACCCAACAGATTTTTTTTAGTTCGCGAAAAATTCGCGCCCAACACCGGTGAAATGTTGCATGATTTATTGCTGTCAGAATATAAAATAAAATCTTAGCTGTAGACATTTGATAATGCTACTTAAATTTACAATTCATTGTAAATTAAAAGTGGATAAAATTTTATTATTTTATTTGCCCACCGCAGTGATACTCTCAAAAATAATGTTAACAAATGATTGGCATATATCGAATTTGTTCGCTTCAGACGTTACATTTCTGCATTATTTGACAGACCTATTATTTACTTATAAAACTTCTGTGATCCGTCGCTTTGTTAAAAGCAGTTTAACCCCGGTTTCATCCTAACTGTCTATATCTATAATTAATGAAGAACTTACTATGCTGTATGAAGCAACACAAAAATAAATTTTTTACCTTACATCGACGCTCGATCGATAAATGTTAGCTAAACTATAATATAAAAGCATTTCAGAAAATCTAGCTTTAACGTTAGTGTCAGTCTGATGAACGTGTTTCGTTGCTCATGGTCTCATCAAGAAGAAATTTAATTAAAATCTTTTTGGATAGCAATTTAGAGGCCAAGTTTTTTCAGATACCACAAGATTTAACTTTTCTAGAATGTTTACAATTAATTAAGCTAAAATTACTTTTTATTTAAATACTGAAAAGGATTCTTTTATAATATCATTCCGCTTTGTAATGGGCCTTTTCGGGGTTTGAAATATAAACTCTGATACGGTTCCAAACGTTTAAACTCGCACTCAACACGAAAGGTGGCCTCCACCTTGCATTTAATTACTGAATAAAATATAACTCATAATATTTTTATAGCTAAAACTCCTTGGCCTATATAAAGGAGGGTTTAAAGTGTTAAGGGAATGATCACGTAATTAATTTTCTAATGAAGAACATCAAACATTTCTAAATTACATAACAAATATCAAAATTTACATCAAGTGGACAGGAATTTTGTAGCCTAATTTTTTCTCAAGTTCTACTTCATTAAAAGTTTTAATTTTGGATTTTATATTATAATTTAAATAACATTAACTACAAAACGTACAGTCATCTAATAAAAATTTAAAGTTTAAACCTTAGAGTTAAGAAAACACTATACTGACTTAAAATATTTATATTAACGCTTAAGATTGGATATCGAATTTACAATTTCTGTTACATCAATACTTCTTCAATATTCAGTCAGAATTTTTGTACACTGTGGTTTAGTGGTAAAATTCTTCGCCCTTCTTTTTGAACTCATGACCTCTCAATAATAAAACAGCAACTATAAGCGAACATACCACTAAACCGTGGAGGCGTTAACAAGTTTATTTAGTTTCTTGCAAAGCTTGAAGAAAATATAAAAACTACTTTAACAAAAAATAAATATCATATACGAAATAGAGGTATTTAAGCTAAATATGCTTTATATCAAGCAATGTTTAACCATTTTATTTTCATAGTATCTCCAAACCCTTTCAACATTTTCATGCAAGAAGACAAATTGAATAATGTTCTCTATTCACGTCAGCATTATTTACTAATTTTATCGTGGAGATTGGTTGAAACGCGAAAAATATTTTCATAATTTAATAAAAGTAAGGAGTTGCACTGGCCAATTTTTTGCTTCAATAAACAACGATGTATACTAGTCTCTGTTTGTCGAAATATATATAATTAAACGTCATTTTCAGCTCAATTCCTGAATTCATAAACAAACGAGGACTGGATTCGCATATATTCTTTCTTACTGTCCAATTACCTTGGAATTACTGTGACAGAAAATTTATATTGATAATTGATTTATAACAATCGAACCCACTTGGCGAAGTGGTTAGTGACTGACTATTGCGCCAAAGGGTGGGTTCAATTCCCCACAGGTGGAAATAATGTGAAAAATATAGATATTTTCTTATGTCTCAGTGTGTTAATCTGTGTAATATGTATTTATATCACAAACCAAAAGTATGTTTAATATGCTCAAGTTTCGTCAGCCAATTTGATTGTACCAACTAGCTCGAGTGACGGCGATATGTAGATCCTATTTGGGACCAGAAGCGAGGATGCGGTTCAAAGGACCATTGCGTAATCCGGCTCGAACAACAGCTATGAAGCCGGATTGGAAATACGATAATAGGAAGGATAAATATCCTCGTATAATGGCGGCACAGCTGCAGAGGTCTTCGTGATGCGGTTGGGGTTCGCGGCAACTTAAAACTATTAGAACGGAGCGTAGGCATTCGTGCGGTGACTTTAAAGCAGCATGGTTGCGTAGTAACTCCCGAAGCAATTGTCCGACTGCGGCGGCGCGCGCCGTCCGCGTCTCAAAATATTTACCTTATACCCTCTTTTCCTCAAGACATTTATTTATTTATATTGTCGCATGTTTGTCTCTGTTATGGTTGCTATAGTTTATTTTTATTTTTAGGAAATATTAATGAAATATATGATGATAATATATTTATATTTGGAAAAAATACCCATACCAACAAAGCAGCGTTGAACGTGGTGTTTATTAGTCTGACCCATTCGGTGAGTGATCTCAATGGGTTCCTTTATTTAGATTCATTCCGAGTTTTACCTGGCCTACCTGCAATATATAACTTTTACTCCTAAAACTGATACTTTGATAGTGTAGCATAAACGTTGCAAAATATATAAAAGTAATCGAGTTAGTAGTATACACAGTTGATATGCATACGCAAAATGTTTTAAAGTTGATAAAAACTATTCATAGTATATTGAGTTAACTGATAAGTTATAGCCTCTTAAATTTCCACTTATCATTTCAGTATCCCATTGAATTTCCCATCGCCCGCAATTTCCGTTCTCATTATGGCCAATGAAAACAATTTTCATAAGGATAATAGGAACGCGTTTAAGTATCGATCTCCCAACAAATATGAGAAAGCTAAGTACTGTCCACTTTTATTTTATTTTTGGGGGATACAATTGTTTTTATCAGCTTTAATTATGACAGAAACATGTTTTGTTAGGTAACTGATGTTACCTCCAAACCCCTGAATTAAAGATAGAGTTAGAAATTTAATCACCGTTTTATTCCAAAAACTATTAAGCAATGCTTCCGGCAGTACTTTTGGACAAAATTATGTTCTAAAAAACATAAATGTAATTACATAATTTTTGTCAAAAATAAATAACCCTTAATATTTCCCAACAAAACCCTTTCAAACTTTCTTTAAACAATTTTACATGTCCTATATAAGCGCAATCTTGAGTGTTGGGTAACTTTGGGCCTTTCGGGTCTGTTTTCCATTCGATCATCTAAGGAATTTGAGCTATTTCCATTTGACCCTGAGTTACTTTTTAACGTCGTTAAAATTTTTGGGTCATTTTACTTTCATATGTCATCCTGGCATAACCGTAAAGACCTTTCCTAAAGGCAAAGGGTATATTGGATCAAAAATCGAAGTTTGAACCCACATCTGACCTGGATTCGACGATATCTTTCTGGTTGAATCAAATGGAATGGACAAAATTCCAACTTTTAAGTTCCAACTTTCGTGGAGTGCCAACAGTTTGATTTTTGCTTCATATTAATTTGAGACCACTAGAAGTACCCTGAGGTTCGTTCTCTAACATTATATAAAATTATATAAAAATATAAAAAATTATATAAAATGAAAATATTTTAACTTTATTAAACTACATTATTAAATGGAAATTAAAACAGATAAAAGAATCATGATATGTATAAAACTACATATTACAAATGTAATACTTTAAAATATGGAGTTTATTTCATTACACATCCATCTTGGCTCAATAATTTGCATAATAATTAGTTATATGTATTCGAAAACACAGAATGAGATTGAATAAGCAGTCCTTATGATTCCATGATTTATGCAAATTCCTTTAAATAAATAGCAATATTCGTCTTATATCTTTCAATTTTGACACCTTTGCCGTTGGTAAGATCTAGCTTACGAATTCCCTGACGCCAGAGTTAGGGGCAAGGGTATGTGGCTCCTGGACCAAGATGGAGCGGCTGGTATACCACTAAAACCAACGGTTGCGGGCGTGATGACACTTCGGCAACCCTGGCGCAACTGACCCTGGGCCTTTTCTCCCGGTGGTTGAGATACCCGGACCGTTGCTTAGGTCTCGTGCCGGAGCAAACAGCACGACACTTACCTCTTGGTCCCTCTTGGCGGCGGTCACCCTCTTGCCGCCGCCCATGGGGCTCAGTGTCAGGGGAAGGTTGCGCGCTACGCCACTTTCGGCGCCCTGGCTTCTTCTGCGGATAGCCGGGTGCTGTTAGCCTCCCGTCTCTTTCGCGGCTTCCTTACGGCTAACATCCGCAGAACGCAAGGATAGCGGCCCACGTTTCGCTCTCAACATCCTCGCACTCGGCGGAAGCAAAGGTCGTGCCCCACAAACCACGAAGCTCTCGGCGTTGCTTCCTCTGGGCACTCCAGCGTCTGCTGGGTCATCTTTCGACATACGCCACATGGTGGCCCCTCTAAGGCTCCTATCGGCCCGCGGACAGGTACCTCCCCAAAACAGCCATGTCCGGAGAACCGTCGCGCGGAATGTTAGGAGCGTGTCCTTTTCAACCACCATTTTAAACGGGCCCACGGTCTTTCTGTTCGACGGCCGGGCTGGGTGCTCCAGCCGCAGCTCCCATTCCTAAACGAAGGAGGCACCTCCCCCCCCTTATCTTTTCTGGGGCGGTCTGCCCCCGATCCCCTCCTGGCCAAAAAGAGTGACGGGGATTTCCCAGCATCCGTCCAGGGCAAGGGCAGCCAACAGGCCGCCGCCTCGCCGGAGATGGTCCGATACCCCGCGATCCGGACCCGGAACACCCCCCGGACCCGTACCGGGTTTTTTCGGGATGTTTGGCTCACCGGGTGCCCGACGGACCAAGACCCCGCCCGCTCGGCGGCGAAGGAGCGGGGTCCTCCAATAGGGTAGTTGCCGAGAGCCCCGTTTGACCACTGGGCGGGCGCCAAAATGGGCGAAATCTCCATCGGGATTAGATTAGGCCGATATTTCATTGTTTGAGCAAGAACCGGTAAAAGGGGATGCAGGTCCGTTCTGGGCCCCGTAAGGCCCGTAAGGAGGCCGATGGGACGGTAGGCCCATGAACTTTTTGCGTGGGAGGCACCCCGTGGTATCCCGGGTGCCTCCTTTGCGCAGGCCCAAGGCAGAGGGTTGAAAGCATTGGCGTTTGAGTGAAGCGCCCCCTAACCGGGACACCGCATCCTGGTTGGGACCTGACCCGAAGCACCCGTGGACGATCGCCGGGTACTTGGGAAGCCATCGCCACGAAGATTTACGACGTTTGGGCTGGCGATCACCGCCACATCTTCAAAATTGACCCATCTTCCAAAATTTATGCCAAAGCGGCGTAAAGGAAAATCATTTCCCGCCAATTTTGTTTCAAGCGTTTTATTACATTCTTTAATTCTTTCAATTATAAAAAATTTTACAAATGAAAAAAAATTTTTTTGCTATATAATCAAAAACAACTTTTTAAGTTTAAAAAATGTTAGAAAAATTTTAAATAGGTTTGGGACGGTACTGTTTTTTCTTAAAAAAGAGACCATTAAGTAGGGCGGAAATCTAATTTAATATGAAACGTTTGTAATAGAAATATAATATTGTGTTTACAATGAGATGTTTATTTATTACTTATTAATCATATCTTTTTCAAAATTAAATACTATAACCAATTTTTAAAACATTAAATTAAATTCACTTTAGAAAAAGTCATAAAAAAATACATATTAGCATTGTTTTTATGTAAATATGCTGCAGTCTCTGAATCTATGAAATCTTTTTAAAGAAAAAATTTTGATTCAAAGTTTTTGAGGGTTTAGTGGTCTAAATTAACAACAATTAAGTTTTGTTTGTGGTTAGCTTTTTAAAACCCAAATTGTTTGTCCATTTATTTATTTTTTATTTTTACCCCATAATACAGGAAGGAAAAGGGGGGTTTAGCAGTGGAGAACAATAATCCGTCCCCCCCGGGCATTATTTTCCTTTCAGTAAAAAAAAATTAGGGTGGAAATCGTTCTATAAGACAGATAGATAAAATTTTTTTTAGATACTAAACAGCATAAGTAATGTATTCAGCAATTTTTTTTTCAAACCGGGATGGAACTAGGCGTTGGGGGAATTTAAAAAAACCCTTCTGGGAGCCATGAAAACGTATGTCTTTAAGGCAAAAAAAACCCTATTTATTTTATCTAATAATTTAAAATGGAATTTCTTATTAACAAAAAAAGTTTAAGTAAAATTTTATAAAAAACGTAATTTAAAACTTTTGTATTTTTTTTTTTTATTTAAAAAAATTAAAAGGGTTTAAAATTTCAAGAAAATAGATTTATACATACCCCAAAACATTATTTTATTAAGCATTATTTACAATAAAATTATTTAAAATTACCAAATTTATTTTAAATTTTATTTTAGGGAAAAAAAATAAAAATGAAAGCTAAACTATTAAAAAGAAAATTAAAGTTTGGGAAATTAAATTTTAATTTTTTTGTTATTTCTGATTTAACCAATTTTTTCTTAATTTTTAAAAAAGTAAATAATGTGGCCACCTTAGAAGAAAGTAAAGTTTTTTTTTTTGGGGAGTTTTAATTTTTTTTAAAAGGGGAAGACCGTTTAAAAAAAGGTTCCTTAAAATTTAATGGTTTGGTTTCTAAAAATAATTTCCTTTTAAATAAAAGGGAATAAAAATTTTTGTATTAAAAATAGTTTGGGTTTTTCCAAAAGGGTTTTAGATTTCAAAAAATTAGTTAACGTCCAAACCCTGAAACATGTTTCAAAATACTTTAGTGTTCATTTTTTGATTTTCGTAAGTCAATCAATGTTTTGTCAATAAATATTTTAGTTTGCTTTTTCTATAAATTAGTTTTATAAAGAAATCAAATAAGTCTGAAGATAATATAACACAGTTTCATCGAAACATCTCTTTAGCAGTGTTTAGATTGTATAACATTACTTTCACCGGTGGTAGTCCCTTTTACATGGGACCGTCCGGAATACCACCGCAGTGCTTATTTACTGAGCGCAGTGTCAAAACTACTATCTGTATTCCGTTGGAAGGCACCATAGCCAGCGTATTTACGGGTAAACGAGACTTAACATCATAGGATGGTAACATCCTATGTCTCACGTAGGCAGCGCGTTGGTGATGCCAGTATTGCCAATGTCCATGGGCGACGGTGACCACTTTTCATCAGGGCCCGACCGCTCGTCTGCCTGCATTGGCAAAAAAAACAAATTCGATCGACTGTTTTGTCAAACGGCACCGAAATTACCGGAAGTATCGGATTACCCTTCATCAACAACGACCAAAACTAAGGAAATTCTTTTCGTAGAGGTCAAATGAAAAATTCGTTCCCAAACAATAAAGGGAAAGGAAAAACGACCCCTTGTTTGTTCCACAAACGATTTCCGAACCCGCCTTCACAAGTTCTTGTTTGAACAGTCAACAACACAAAGTAACCGCTCGTACATTTTATAACTGTCTCATTATTTACGTTTCATTCTTTTTGAAAACAAATATTATATTTTTAATTTCGCATGGAAACGGTTGTTAAGCCAAAGGTGAAACTATTGGGTGATTTTATTTTATTAAAATAATATATAAAAAATTTAACACTGTTTTTGTTAAGTTTACGGCCTGTTTCTTATTTAAATTTATTTGACTGTTTTATTTCCACCCCACCACGCCTTTTCAAAAAAAAGTAAAATATCTTTTTGAGGAATTTCGTTAAACATTTTCATTCTCATTTTCCTAAATCCATAATTTTTTTATTTTAGGACCCAAACGCATCTATTAACTGCCAAGTAGATTTATATTTTACAAAAATGCCAACAACCGAACCAAACCCAATATAACTATCAAAACTTGAAACTCGACTCGAGACTTGATTAGAACCCGGTCAAAGATGGCTCCAATTGCCTTTTATTTCCCCAAAACTAACGAACAATTAATCCTGTGAAAGCGTGGATCTTTATTAACGCTGATTGTTAAAAGGTCCTGTTTCAAAAGTTTTCTTTTTTTTCTTAATAAATATAAACAGTTCTTTTTACTTCGAACAAAATATTTCCGGAACCAACATAATCGGCAGTTAAAGGCTTCATTGGAACACTTTTATGCTTGGTTTCAATTATAAAAAGTTGGATTGTTGTCGGGTGTGTAAATTTATATTTAATGGGTAAATATTAAAATTCTTTGATTGTTGAAATTTAAATTACCCGCAATTTATATCATATTTATGAACATGCTAACTTTTTAAAACCCAGATGGGTATATCAATTGGGATTTTAACAACTGTAATTTCCTTTGGTTTAAAAATTTGGACTTTACTCTTTACGACCATATCATCTCTTGGTAAAATCATTAAAGTCGGACATGAGCCAGAATAAAGAAAAAATGGCGTTCACGATTTACTTGTAACAATATAAAATGGGCATAAGATGGAATTTTATGGATCTTTATTATAAAAGCAGTAGTCTAAATCGGTTAGGATAAAAACTCCCTTATAATTATAGATGGTACTATAATTTAAATACATAAATTTGTATTTTGACATTGACATGAAAGCCTTTCCTAATACACGCCACCGCTTAATCAATTTATGTGATGACATAATGAAAACTAACATAATTAAAACCTCAAAACTATTGAAAATTGTATATAATGTAATCCATATAGTATTAAACTTAACTAAAACCCATAAATATTTACATAATATTTTTAGTCTGTCTGATTTGTTGTTTAAATAATTGATATTACATAATAGTCACAACATTAAAATTAAAATTTGAATGATTGTGACAAAACTAAGCTCTTAATGTCTTGGGCCACAATTATATAATGAACTTGAATAGAAAGATATAAAATTCTTTATGCAGTCATTTTACAACGATTTAAAAACAATTCTAACACCATTTCACACTATGCAATGCATTCTGTATTCTAAACTGTACTTAAAATATACATATTAGTGTTTTTAATTTAATTCAATTATGAAATACTGAAAGTATTTCTATACGTCATTAAACTTTAAACATACAGTATATATTTTCATTATGTTTTATAATGTTTTTTATACACTTTAATATGTTATGTATGTATAAAAGGAGCGATTGTCTATTAAATGAAATTGTTCTTAATAAATGCAACAAAACTTTCATGCTTGGCATCGTTCTGTTATACGGCTTACTGGTTCACGTTTTAAAAAAAACTGTTTAACGAAGTTTTATATTTAGAATTAGAATTATACAATAGTATTTAATTAATTGACTTAGTACAAGGTTTGTAGTTTTATAAGAACAGGCACCTCGCAGGGGCTGAGATTGAACTTGACTTTTAATTATTAATATTTTATTAAGCTATTCATTAAATGCTGATGCGTGTCTAGCCTACATTATTGTCATCAAAGATAAAGATATAAAACCCCTTTAGAGGAAACTTATTTAAATAATAATTTTCAATATAGTTAACCTATACGTAAAACGGGTTTGCCATTTCCATTCTCTTCAAATTTCCTCTTTATTAATAATTAATTTATTAATTCTATAATCTTGAAGTGCTCATTCTTTTCAAACATGAAAATTAAAATACTTACACAAAAATACAACTAATACACTTAAAATAGGGAAACTAATAGATTATTCCAATCATTTGGATATCTTAAGATCTAAATCCTTAATAATTTATCTGAACTATATTTATATTTTTAAGATTATCTAAATTAACATTCTGTATTTTAAAATTGAAAATTTGTTTTCTAATTTGGCTTAAATTACAACAACTATCGTTAAGAATATTAAAAGTGGATACAACACTAGGCACATTAATCTTAGGTGAAACCTTTCTTACAAGCTTAAAAGTTCTTATGATACAATACATTCAAATGGAATATAGAGTACCCTGTACCAGATATAACAAGTTCGGTTACATCATTGTATTACATTCAATCGAGGTTTGGAAGATTTAGACTGAACAAATAAAATTTCTCATTATGTAACGCCATATATCCTATATCACCATGAATTATTTTATATTGACACTTTAGGTAAAGTTGTTACAGACTTTAATAATTTCAATTTCACGGGATGGATTTCCAGGTATTATATAACATCAGTTGTTTTCACAAGGTACGTTTGGGTAGTCATAATATTTTACAGGAATCCAAACTTTTCAGATACGTAAATGAAGATTTATCTTTACTTACAGCTATGTACTCATCAGAAGGTAATCATCACAACAATTAAAAGGAGTCAGTAACATGTGACATTGGAAGGGTATAGTTTTATACAAATTATTTCTAGAACATTAACTAAAGGTAACTTAATTACGAAAACTTAACTTATCGTCAACATAATACACACTAAATTAGCGACATTTAATAAAATATGAATATTATTAAGTTCTAGGCACTGAAAATCTCTATCTAGGAACTACCCTTAGATTCCGCAAATCATATATATAATTGATTGGGGTCAATATAGACGGATTATCATTGATTTCACAACAACATGGAATTTAGTATGTCTTCTATTTAAAAGGAAATAGCTAAGAGGTTGGAGTACAAAATGCTAGAAACATTATTAATTTTGCTTATTTGGGATCAATTTAATTTATTAGACATTTGGTGAATACATTGTTGTTTTACCTCATTAATATTTATATCATGTAAGGTTGATTAATATTAGATATAGCTATTTGAGATACAATTATATTTTTTCTACAAGTTAACAATAATTTCCTCATTGTTAAATAGATTCTGAATCTTTATATAATTAACTACATCATCTTCGTCCTGGTCCAAATATATGTTAAAACAGTACCCTACACCGAGCAAACCATGCTGATCGTTTAGATACCCTATTAGATACTATTGTGAAATAGAATCAAAATCGCGTGAAATGTCTTTGTATAATGAATCTAGTGGTTGTAACATGTTTTGACACATGGAATAATCTATTTCTTTATTTCACGGCATTGAAATCGGATAGTGTTAAAGACGTCAGATATTCTGAATATAGGTTTATATGGAACACATCCTATCGGAATAACGACGTGGAATTGGTCATCAATCATCTTTAAGGTGCCAACAGGAGTCGAATAGTATACCAGGGCTTTTGGTGATGTACTCACAAAGCGGTCGTCATCAGTTGTTAAGCGTTACAATGAACGACGATGATTCTTAAATCATAATTATAGTCTAATTTGGTTTGTATAAAAAAAGATTTATATAAATATTGTATATGAATTAGTAAGTTAGTAGCTAGAATATAAAAATATAATAATTTTTTTATTTGTTACATAATTTCTTAAATATTTTAATCATTTAGGATTTGCATGTTTGACTTGGTCAAGTGATGGTTAACAGGTCGATTAATAAGGAGAGTCAGAGTATTTGTATTTACTCTTTAATTTATAGGGTCCCTTCCATATGGAGAGGTCTTCGAAGCCTTAGATGATTTTTAAATAAACTATGCCAGCTTTATACTGTTACAGAGCGGCTTGTTTATCGTAATAAGTCTTTGACTTTTCTTTAGAACCTTGGATACAATGCTTTCTCCAGATATTTAAGGCGATGGTGAAGCTTTGATGTATTGGGATAGTGATGTCAGAGGGTTCAAAAATTGAATCAGGGAAAAGGGTTTATGTCCAAAACTAGTTCATAAGGGGTAAAACGGTAGTAGTGTGGACAGTACTGTTATAGGTGAGCTAGCAGTATAGACGAATTTGTGCCAATTAGATTGATTCTCATTCGTAGGATTTTAAGTATTCCTAGGTTGGTGGCTTCTTCGAGCACCTGAGTTTGGGTGTAAGGAGAGGACCAATTTGTTTTATTTTTAGGAATTAAAGTTTTTTGAATAACTCAGCGTGAAATTTGTCCCTGGTCTGTAAGTATAGATTTTGGAATACCAAAGAGGTTATGAAGTGAATAAGCATTCACAAGATTCTTCTGTTAACATTCGAAATAGGGTATGCAATGGAAAATTTGGTGAGGTCATCTTGAAGAGTAAGTATATACTTTAATTTTTGTAGTCAACTAGGCAGAGGGCCGACAATATCGAGACTTATTCTTTCAAGGGCGAGTTGAAGTGATGTGATCTGCATGGGGCTCTATTAATTTGGCGAAAAGAGCTTTTGACTTGACTATTTTCAATTTTTACGTATTCTTCTATTTCAACGCATATTTTTCCAATAGTATCGTTCTTTTAATCCTATCATACATTCTGTTTGAACCTACATGTCCGGCGATAGGAATGTCGTGATTTTCTCTTAATATTTTGCCCTAGTTGGAACAGGGTATATATTGTGTTGTGATGAATGTTGATAGTTATATTAGTGTTGTTAAATAGGTACATGAGCATGCCGTATATTTTAATGAAGAATTTTGTTCAAACGGATTTCTGAAATCGGATTAGAATTTCATTAATATCACCTGCAAGTACTAAATCATCTCTGACTGATTTAAGTGTTTTAAAAATGTCGGGATAGGTGCACGTATCGGTGTACACTTTTGTCAAAAGCAGATAGTAAGTTTTTCCTTTTTTATAGTATGTTTTGAAAGTGAAGTTCCGCTCACCATCGTTTAGGCTATCGATGCTGATATGATGTCCGGGTTCCAATGCCACTGAACTTATTTTATGTTTCACTACTTTGGGCATTGTTTCAATGGCGTCTACTTTGAGACGATTGATGCGCCCTGTCTACAAAGTCTCAAAGGTTTGGAAGAGATGGATGTTTGGACTTCCAGGTAGTATTTTTTATTGGATTTGTTGTAATATTATAAGTCTTTAATATGTTTCCTTCTGTTTCGGAGCTGAACATGTGGGACATAGTTTAGCAATTAAGTTCGCATTTTCTCTAGGCATAGTATTCGATTTAGTAGAATTAGTAGAATTAGTATTTTTATTCGATTTAGTAGAACTAGTAGAATTAGTATTTTCTTTGGATTTCAGTAGAACTAGTAGAATTAGTATTTTCTTTGGATTTAGTAGAACTAGTAGAATTAGTATTTTCTTTGGATTTAGTAGAACTAGTAGAATTAGTATTTTCATCTGGATTTAGTAGAACTAGTAGAATTAGTATTTTCTTTTGATTTAGTAGAACTAGTAGACTTAGTATTTTCTTTTGATTTAGTAGAAGCGTCGTCGTCACAATATAGACTGCCTGATGTAGAAATGGGAAAAGAAACAGCGGCATTGCTATGCTCATCACAAGAATCAGATACAGCGATAGAGGCCATTATGAGTTTGGGTCTGGTTACCCTGTTTGGTAATGGACTTAGATACAGTGAGATTCGGCAGTGCAATTGCGAAGATTTTGTATGAGACTGTGTTATAGATCGAGTCGTATCGATTTCTATTTAGTTTTCCGCACGATACCGGTCGGAAGCTTGGTCGTTAAATTAAAATCATTAAGATCCAGAGCTTTCTACGTTAGTTGAATCGACCCAGTGTATGGGTAGATTTGGGCGTTAAAAGCATTCAAGGTTGCCTGGTTTTGTATTTTTGTTGGTTTTGGGCAAAATTAGACCTTTTGATTATGATTGTAGCTCGCTTTCTGCAGTTTTCTATCGTGTGACCTATGTTTTACAATATCTGCAAGTAGGAGCATTTGAATTTGGTCCCTTGTATATTTAATACGTTTCGCAGTTGGAACTGGCGCTGTTGATTTTGAAAATTAGGATTTTGAGGAAGTGACATAGTTTCGTCTTTGCGAAGCTTGGAATATTTTCCTCAGAAGAAGCGAAGTTGATTGCTTCATTTAAATTGCTTGGGTCTCTACACCTAACAACTGTTGACAACTGCGGTTGAAGACCTATCATAAAAACGTTCAGCCAAATC
Organism: Lamproptera curius; assembly: GCA_029286875.1. Classification (NCBI taxonomy): domain Eukaryota; kingdom Metazoa; phylum Arthropoda; class Insecta; order Lepidoptera; family Papilionidae; genus Lamproptera; species Lamproptera curius. The sequence continues at coordinate 65,617 of JAGSMT010000410.1, read as the reverse complement.
TTGCATTAGGCTACTCTACCAGATAGTTCGTCCTTCTTTTTGTGGGGATGGAAATAATAATTTCAGTCAAAGAGTTTGTGAGGCAAGATTCAACTTTAAGTGAAAATTGACTTGACGGATTCATTACGACCCTGTTTGCATTCTTGAAGATCTGAGAGAAGATATGCATAGTGTTTTGTGTCACCAAATTGCGTTTTAAAAATTCCTCCATTGTGTCCATTTTGAAAACTCTTTAATAGACTTACGCGGTTTCTGCTTTACCTTCAAGGCGGCTTAAGATATATTTTAGAAGGATATCCACTTGGGAAGTAGATGCAAGTTGTATGGCATTGCGCAATTATTTAAAATGATTGTTAACTTTTCTCGTGAACCGTCGAAGGTTCCAATAAATTTTATCAATACATTTAAATCGATTTCAGGCATTTTGTACTAGTATTTTCTTCTTTTACGTCTTGTGTTTTCGACATATATAAATGTACTTAATTAATTACAACAGTTAGGGTCGAATTACAAATACAAATCAAGGTTATAACGCTAATAAAATAACTTGAATAAAGAGGCACAGTACGACAGTTGAGACACGATGTTGCATCACTTCTAAGAAATTCGCCACTAGATAAGAACACTGAGCACTTCGATAACTCCTTATGATTTAGAAAGTACAAGGAGTATAAAACTTTGGATGCGGCAATTATATGAAAGTACAAATGTTCTGTGCACACACGTATTTAGCATAGAAAGTTGGAGTTTTACAGGAATAATTTGACTCACAGGATTCTCAGGAACATTGTGTCGTTTCACCTTGCAGGGAAGCGATGACCAAAAGGCTGGAGGCGGATGATGAATGTGAGGTCCTGCCTCCTGGCACGACGTGGAGACAAGAGCAAGTCTTTTCTAGGACTCGCAGGCTGTGGTGATAGCTAGTCACCACCTCTCGATTCTTCTTTAGTTTCGGCACTTTAGCACTTCAGCACTACGACACTTTATAAAAACCGGGGATTTATATGTAAAATCCCACCGCTGCCACCAATGTTATACGGCTTACTGTAGTTCACGTTTTAAAAAAAGAAACTGTTTAGCTGCGAAGTTTTATATTTAGAATTAGAATTATACAATAGTATTTAATTAATTGACTTAGTACAAGGATTTAGTAGTTTTATAAGAACGAGCACCTCACATGAGGGCTGAGATTGAACTGACTTTTAATTATTAATATTTTATTAAGCTATCTGCATTAAATGCTGATGCGTGTCTAGCGCACATTATTGTCATACAAAGATAAAGATATAACAGTTCGCATGTTGATAGTGAAAGCGCCGACCAGTCAATTAAAATTGTTTCCTGGGTTGCCTTTTATGCTCACTACTAAAGCTAATTTCGAAACTATTCTCAATAAAATTCGGAAAAGCAATAGAGTTTTAGGAGTAGACGGTGTTGCGTTATCGTCCTTTAATATGTATTAATTTATTTATTATTAATCAGGATCTTTTAAAAAATCTTTCAAAGTCAAAAGAAGTGTAATCAAGTCAACCTTTCGATCAAGCTCACAAGAACGTCAATCGCTCAACGGTTTGAAAATATCTTCTAAGGAAGGTTCTACCCGCAGGCTATAAAGAAATAACAGGCAAACATCTGCCGCTCCGCTTGAGTTTAATGTTCTTATAGTGAATTTAGTTATAATAACAGAGTTACTAAGATGAATGTGTAACTACATGTATAATAATTATAATTATTGTGTAAGATTCTCATATTGTTTCTTGATTAAAGTAAGTTTTTAATGTGAAGTGTTTCGTCAGTCATATTTACTCGTCAGCCTATCACTCTCGTCAACCGGTTTGAATAGCCTCACGTACTCACGGCACTGTTTGTTGTTGCCGTCTGTCGCTTGGGTATCGTTTATGTATCGCTTAGTTAATTGGTACCGCAAAAATGATCTGCGCTGCGCTCAACCAGAAAACTCGAGCGAGATGAAGCTGTAATAACCTGCACCATAAAATCGTGTAATCAAACATTTCACGCTGCCTGTGCGAAAGCTGAAAACCTCACTTCGGACCAATTTACATCATGGATTTGTCCAGACTGTGCTGCAAAATCAAGGAAAGGCGGTGATAACTCACATACTCCAGTTCGCTCATCCGCAGACAACGTCACCATAAAAAAGAAAAGTCAACCTCGACTGGGTAACTCTGCGCTCGCTGCCGGTGCCCTGCCAATCTCAACCATTGCCTCCGTATCTGTCACCACCAACAAACCTAGTGCCACAAGATCAATCACCGTGGTCAAAACCACGCCTGATCCTTCGGTTGCTGCGGAGTCTCCAAAATCCGCTGCCAAGCTTCAATCACTTTCTTTGGAAATCAATCAGCTACGACAAAGTACATCCGAAATGTGGACTTTCTCAAAGGTCGTCTAGATGAAATAAGCCAAAAATTTCTAACTCGACACGCAAATAAAATCAGTTGAGTCCCTACAGTACTGAAAATATTGAGTTAAAAGCCACAGCTTTGGACTTACAGCGGCAGATAAATAATCAAGCTCAGATGCTCTTAAGAAATGAGATTGAGATTACGAGCGTCGAGGAGATCCCAAAAGAAAATCCTACCATCTTGTGTTGACAACGGCGGTGAGTCTTGGTGTTGCCTTGCAGGATTCCGATATTGTATACGCCTCAAGAGTAGGTCCTAAGCGCAATGATGTCGGTAACAAACAGATGCAGCGTCCCTAGTAGTAGCGTTTACCGTCGTCTCACACGGGATGAGTTTCTGAAGCAGGCAAAGTTTCGTCGTAATCTCAAAAGCAACAATATAACTGGGCATGGTCCTGAAAGATCAGTTTTGTAAATGAACGTCTCACTTCTGTGATCCAACGGTTATTTCGTAAAGTCAGAATCTTCTAAACACTTACAAATATAAACACAGCTGGACCCACAATGGAGCCATATTTATCAGAAAAGAGACGCCTCATCTGGTAGCCCTGCTATACGAATTTGCAATGAAGAGGACCTCATAAAGCTCTCACAGGCCTTGCCCTCAGTCCAAAAAACACCTGATGAACAGACTACGACCTTTCTTCAGACCGATGGTAACGGCTGTCTCTTGCTAACTTAAACAGTTTTTACCTTTTTCATACCATGTAACTTTAATTCGGAATTTTGTACTTGTCTACACTTTGCCACATGCACAAAACTCTTACATAATTTAACACATACGATTACCCACTTCAATATCACAAGTAAGAAAATGTATACTAAATTGTTCCTCAATTACTATTTTAACTCGGATGGTACGGCTATCTTACGCTTGTCTTACGATTCCTCTTATCAACAAACCTATTACTCGTGGCGACTGTAAACTTATTAAATGACGTAGATAATTCATATAAGATTGAATGCCATACTATTACCTACCCCGAAGAATGCAGTAATATCATTTTCAAGTTTTTCATTAAAATCTTGAGTTTAAATATAAGAGTATTTTGAAAAACTTTGACAACTTTCTTGTGTTGCAAAAGCGTTTGGGTATAAGCTTTGACGTGATTATATTTAGCGAATGCTGGTTAAATGAAGCGTCTACTATTAATCAACTCTCAGGCTACTCATCTTTTAATTCTAAGCATTTTATCAATAAGTCCGGTGGTGTAGTTGTCTACGTAAACAACAAATGGTCCCTAATTTTTGCAGGAATTAGATGTAGAAGAAGCTAATTGCGTGCTTGTAGATGTACCGAACTTCTTTAAATTAGTAGGTGTATAGATCACCGAGCTTTCGAATGTTGAAACCTTTATCTCTTCCCTCGATCTCGCTCTTAAAACTATTTCAAAGGGCCCCTGTCCTATCCTGACTGGAGATCTAAATATAGATATTATGGACACAGCGAATTCACAGACTTCAGAGTATCTATGTACTTTGGCAGAACACGGTCTCATCCCTTGCATCAACACTATTACGCACACAAAACCAGCCTTGACCATATCTTTGTATCTGGACATTTGCCATCAAAATCGGTGGTATGCCTACCGATCTATCTGATCACGAAATTACCATGACAGGAATATCACTTAAAAACGAAATCAATGCCCGGAAAAGTCTCACTAAAACGGTTATTGACTATGATTCGGTTAGATCGGACCTGAAACTTATTGATTGGTCTTTTGTCATACGCAACCGTGACGTTGAAAATGCTGTGAGTCATTTTCTATAACGTATTCTACAAGTATTGTATGTAAACATTCCAAAATTGTAAAGATTAGTCGGTCTAAACAGGTTATGCGGCCATGGATGACCCCGCCTATTAAGATGTTCTAAACACGAGATAAATTGCACTTGGATTTTCGTAAAGACCTACAAATGAAATGAAAAAATTGGTTTACACCCGATACCGCAATTTTTATGTAACTCTTCTGAGAAAGCTCAAATCAAACCACGATCGAGAAGTGTTAGTTAAAAATAGGAATAAGTCTAAAAAACTCTGGGACACTATCAGACGCATTACTCATAGTGTTCCTGCAAACAAATCAGCTGAAGACCTTTTGAACATTAAACCTACCGTTTTGGAGTCTCTTAACCATTGCAACACATATTTCTCTTCTGTGGGATCTCATCTTGCAGAATCTATACTCTGTGAACTGCAAGTTTCTCAGGAGACCCTAGCCGGAGATATAAGACCCACTAAGTGTAATAACATCTTGGGATCATTTTACTTTACCCCCACCGATGCTTACGAGGTTTCAGCCTTAATCAAAAAGTTAGACTCGGGTAGCGCGCCTGGCTACGATGGGGTAAGCAATAGTCTCCTAAAAGCTACTGTCGATATCGTGGCAGAACCTCTGGCTGCGATTTTTAATCTGAGTATGGAGTCGGGATTGTTTCCATACCACTGGAAGTCGGCTGTTATCGTGCCAGTCCATAAGGAGGGCTCAACGGATACGCCAAGTAACTATCGCCCCATATCGCTTCTTGGAGCCTACTCAAATTACTGGAACGAATAGTTAACATTCGGCTTATCCATTTCCTTGAGCGTAATAAACTTCTAGCTGATTGTCAGTTTGGTTTCCGAAAGGCAAATCAACAGAAGATGCCGTGAAACTTCTGACTGATTCCATAGTATCCCACTTGATGAAGGCAGATCGAGAAAAACGCCAATGCATCCTGCATTGGCGTTTCTCGATCTTGCAAAAAGCCTTCGACACAGTCTCGATTCCCATACTGCTAAGAAAGATGGAGGCGTTGGGCGCGCGTGGTATCGCACTGGACTGGTTCTCCAATTACTTGACGGGTAGAAGTCAACTGGTTAAAATTGGCAACGCAACTGAGTGACTCTAAACCTGTATCTTTAGCGTACCTCAGGGCAGCATACTGGCCCCTATACTATTTATAACTTACATAAATGACATCTCATCAATTAACTTGATAAATGGTTCCGTATTGTGCTACGCTGATGATACAGCCTTGATCTTTCACGGTGATTCGTGAGCAGGTTCGAGTATGGCAGGCTTAGGACTTCACCGCATATTTATAGTGGCTAGTAAGAACCTACTTACTCTCAACGCAGCCAAAACTAAATACCTCAATTTCTATAAAACAGCTGCATCTCGCCTCCGGATGACGCAAAACAATTTAAAGTTCACATTCGTCTTGTGCTATCACAGATAGCCTCGAAACTTCTGCCTGCTCATGTGGTCATATATCCAATTCCACTTCTCATAAATATCTCAGTGTCATACTAGATGAGACACTTAGCTTTAAAATCATCTGTCGATGACAGCGGGCAGAGTACGTAAGATTACATATACAATGAAGCTACTAAGGCAGTCTGCCGAAATTCCCCTCTTAAAATGGTTTATTTCGCACTTTGTCAGTCTATATTAAGCTATTGTATCCTTACGTGGGGCGGTTCTCCTAAGTCTAATTTAATATTAGTGGAAAGAGCGCAAAGAGCGGTTTTAAAGTTATGTTGCGTCGGTCAGGCGGCATTCAACTTCTGAACTCTTTAAGGAAGCCCAAGTTCGGAGTGTTCGGAGGCTTTTCTTACTGCGTGCACTTGCACGTACCATCCAAAGTTTAAGATCGCTGGAACGCGTTGACATTACTCATAAGCGCATTTATAAAATCCATAAACCGCATGTACACACTGCGTTTGCAAAACGATTTTCAAAATTTCTTCTTCCGCACATATAAACAGAATGGCAGTTCTATGTGACTTGAGGCACAGACCAAATATCAGATTTATAAATTACTGCTGTCCTGGGATGATGACAAGTCGGAGGAAATAGTTCGAACAGATCTTAGACGGTAATTAGGGGACAAACACCAAACACTCCCACTCACTCACTCACGTTCTCACACAAGCAACACATACACTCTCATACACACACTACACACGCATACACACTCTAAGTCTTTTTGATTTTATTTTTTATTTTATTTTTATTAGTTATTCATCTTTGGCCTCACCAAGTCTGGTAATTGTTTGTGTAACTGAATCCCACGTCACAGTCATTGCACTAGTGGGGCTCACTGTTCTCTTTTATGTAATGTATGTTCTTTTCAGTTAAATAAACTATTTTTTACATTTCATCTACCTGTCTAAAGCACGACTGGCATGAAACTTCGATGCTCTTTTTATCTTTTTTTTATACCAAGTACCAGAATTCATATCGAGTAAGTACAACAAACAACTTTAATGTAGATCAACAATTTAATTACAATAAAATTTGCAAGTACAGAGCGAAATTAGTCTTCAAAAATCATTTACCTTAGGGCAATTGCATGAAAAATTACTGTATTCCAGTATACAGCACTCCACAGCCAGAGTAAGTACTGTGAAAACGAGCCAAAACATCTTATGTCCCTGGGTGGCTAGTGAACTTGAGGTGTTTTGTGCTGCGTATCTTTTGAGCAAGCTTTATCATTTAACATCTCGTTTACATTTAAAATAAAAAGTTTTCAATCGAATTCAGTCAAAGTGAAAAAAATTGTCAAATTTAATTAAAATTGAAAGAAATGTCAGACTACTAAAATTGAAAATATGTTGTTAAAAGTATGAATGATATGAAATAAAACTCTCATTCAATTTGGCTGACCATAGACGTGGGCAAACGCATTCACTGAAAACGAGTCGTTTAAAAAAATCCGCGTTAAATACTACTTCGAACTTTGTTAAGTGTACCTACCAGTTGGAAAATCGTGCTATTTTTAATTTAGCTATTTTAATTTAATTTTAAAGATTCAAGCTTTATTTATGGGCTGTTGAAAACAAAGAATAACAAACAAAGCTGTTTTGTTAGTTAAATAAACAGAGTGTTTTCTTCTTCATGAAGTAAATTAGCTACCTCGCCTTTTAGAATTTATCACTGATATATCTTTGTTACGCTCGTCATTTTAATACTATTTATTACTGTCCTACACTAAAGGATTAAGACAAAATATTGTTTTCACTCGAAGTAATTAAACCTTAGATTTTATTTCATTTAACAAACATGTCTGACCGGATACTTAACAAAACTATCAATCCATATTGTGAAATGCTTAATGTCTTTAGCACAGCTAACAGAACAGTTGCCAAATTAACATCCCATGGTGGATTTGGCCCCTTGGTTTAGGCATCTGTCAAATGGACAATCGGATTGATGGTCGGCAGTGTAACGTATTGGCCAGTAATCAATTTCTATTCCATTCGCCTTCTTTAACACTAGTTATATTACGGCATGGCCTGCAAGGAGTCACTTTATAAATGGGTCAGACTTGATCTATTAGTACTTTCACTTTGAACCTATATTGCTTTAAGCAATTTGAATTAAAATCTATTTTTTATTTAACTACGAATACTTAACTTCCAATAAAATATATCCGATAATAGTAATTCAAAAAAGACCTAGCCTACTCAAGTACTCACTAACCTTTATACCTTTATATAAAAATAATCAAATTAATAAAATAAAAACAAAAATTTTCTTAACGCTAAAAAAATTGGCAGCGTTTGTTTTATTAAGAAATATCACACTAATCCATTACATAGGGGAAGATAAACGTGCCAAATAAAATTTATAAATAATAATTTTACGATCGTGATCCAGAAACAACAAAAATTTTCATCATAAATATACATTATTGCAGGTTACACCAGGGCAAAAAGTATATAAACACACAAACGGACAGCTGATAATAATCAGACTTAAACGACATAGATAAACACTAACAAATGCACACAGTACAGTACTTTCCAAGGCAAATTCAATTAAAGTGAACTCTCACTGAGCGAAATCTTTCCAATGAATTCCGTTCCAGAGGCGCCAGAAAAAGAATCGCCACAAATCTCTAATCGTAAAGTGAACCTGTCATACTAAAAGAGACGCTACAGCCCGCCATTGTCTTTAGACAAAGAACCCAGTTGACTGTTATTGTTCGAGCTACGTGTAGTTTTCTACGATAATGAAAATAAAAAAGATTGCAGATTTTCCGCCCGAGTGCTAAAATCGTAAATCGTACGACGCTCAACCTTATTCCATCGGAAGGGAACTGTTTGAAGACTTTGAAGACGGCTCTAACAATGTTTTCGACTCTCATAACAGGCTAAATAAATTGTCCGCGTAACTTTTATAAAAAATGTTTGCGTGTACAATTATTTCATTGTAGCTTATTGCTACAAAGATTATTATTGAATTTCATTAATTGTAATAGAATTATTACTATCATTAATGTCGTAATAATAATAAATACATCATGGATGGTATACTTCAAATCACGCGTGGTAGGGATAAGAAAAAGATGGCGCGTAACGGAAAAATTTGACGTGTAACGAAAAACTGTTACAATAATTTTTTTTTCAACCCCGATAAAGAAATTTCACTCCAAAAAAGCTCGGCGGCCGTATTATAAAATAATTACTTCTTGATTAGTATAAATAATTGGGTTCAAGTTGTTTTTATGGTTCTGCTACATTAGCAATGCTAAATAAAGTAAAGTGTAATTAACCCTAAAAATAAATTAATTTTCTAATTTAAAATTTTCTCTGGGTACTTATAAATTCCTTTTTATTATCGTTCAGATTTTCTGAAATTTTTGTCCATACATTTAACTACATAAGTATTCTTGTGAATACTGCTTCCCACTAATGCATATTAGTATTCTTAAAAAATTAGAAGCTGCTCTTAATCTAGGCGCTAAAATCTAAAACTAATTATTTAAAATAAAAATTAATAACTCTGCAAACTATGTTAACAATCATTGTTTTAAAACCATATTTTATTTTAAGCACTATTATTAATAAAAACATCGAGTTATCATAAGGTAGTTATATCGCTTCTCAACTCGCATTCCCGTTCGTTATTCGTTGCGACATCTACGTAAGCAGTTCACACGCTAGTGGAATTTCGCATGAATGAGTAGCCATATGATACGTTAATGCCATTGTTTTATATCGAGACTTTATTACTAACATTAAAATAAGCCATCATTCTGTTCTAACCACGCTTGAGTCAAGATTAAAATTAAGTTAAAACATTTTAATTGTTTTTAAAAAGTCTTTCGAGGTCCGTCGAAATTTAGAGTGGCGCAGCCGGTAGGATATCCTTGTGTATATCTCGTCGCTATGCTAACGTCCATCGGATCCCCAAATAGATTCGTGTATTAGTATAGTAATCGAGTTAGGATATCCACGAACCAAATAAAAACTTCCGCGACGCGCTTCGCATCAGTGCAGCATCCATCGAGAGGACGCGCAAGACCTCCAACGTCACGACGTGGGCAGAATCACCTGAAGGACATGAGGTTGAGCAGACTGTGAGTAAAACTTTTCACTTCCTGTTTCATATATCCTTGTTCTTCCTTATTAATCGAACTCATATCGTCGAATTTAATTTTAAGATACGTTATCTGATTTTGTTAGCTCAAAATAGGCAACAAATTCTTCCGTATTATTTCTAATTCAATTAATTAATTCTTTTAATTGCTTTATTTTAAATAATATACCAAAATAGTCGAGTTACAATAATACCAAAGACATTTTAGATTTAATTCCTAGATATGACGGGGATCGAAAAATTATTAAACTTATTCATATCTAAATGCGAATACGTGTTAAGTACAACAGGAGGTAACGATAATATCCAACAAAATCTGTACCAATTTCACGCATTAAGTAGCAAACTTATAGGTAAAAGCAGCTTCTTTATTAAGTGACAATCCGGACATTAAAACGTGGGAAGGTTTAAAAATATTTTGACGCAACATTTTGGCGACCCCGCTCTGAAGAGTGTATAGCAATCGAACTTGAATCACTTAAATCAATAATGAGAATCATATTCTCAATTTTGCGTAGAATTCAAAATATAAGAAGCTCATTATTTGCTAAAGTTCAAAGATTAAGAGATGAAGAATTAAGGCCGCTGAAATTAATAATTTATAATAACACAGCGTTGAACGTGTTTTATACAACCTTCCTGAGGACTTAATTAGAATCGTAAGACTCAAAGGCACCTCTACTTTAGAGGACGCGTTGGCTATAGTAACCAAAGAGCTTAACTTCTTGACCCAGTACAATGCAAGAAATAATGGTCTAAATCTATCCAATCTTCTCACAACTTGCAACAAAATGTTGTGAAACCAATTCCTTCAACTGCACGCTAAACCAATTTAAGTTTGGAGTTCCATCAAACCAAAGTGGACAAAAGTTATTGCAACTTCCGAATGTGCAACAAGGTTACCGTTTGGAGGACCACCGAATATGGCTTTCCGTTCAACCAACCACAACAAACACAGAACGCCGTTTCAAAGTGGTGGGTTTAGATTTGTATACCTCAACAACAGAGACACTCAGGATTTGGCATGCACACCACCAACAACCTAACAAAACAAGTTTGGTTTCCCATCAACCACCCCAATTTAAATACGAGCATTCAGCCTAACCTAATAAGGCATGGTTTCCAACCACAGAATAACCAATTTAAATTCGGCATTCCACACCAACAGTCAGCAAGGTTTACTGATACAGATTTGTCAATGCGCACCGCGCCTATTGAGACAAAATATGTTGACCAATGACGTATTTTACAATGAAGAACCATCGGCGTCATACGAAGAGGAACCCCAAACTAATAATTACGGCTATTATCAAGATTACTACGAGCCTGTTCCTGAAAATTACCATGTAGAACATCCAGAGGAACCAGATAACCTGGAAACGGATAATCCAACGCATGAAAATTTTCAAAATGCAACCTTCGACGGACGGTGAAATAATTCACCTCAATTATTCTGACAGTATTTTAAAACTCCCGCACATCATGATTCCGGAAATAAATTCAAAATTCCTTATTGACACTGGCAGTAGTCGGTCGTTTATAAGCCCTGACAAAGCCAATGAATATTTTAAAAGGTACAAATATCGTGAACCATTCACAGTAGTAAGTACGCATGCACAGAGTATTCATGATGAAGTTATACTTATACCGCTTTTAAAAACATTTAAGTGCAAACTACCGCATAAATTCTACATTTATGAAGTAGATGGCCGATACGACGGACTTATCGGCTCGGACCTCCTAAAAAAATTGGCTGCTAATGTAGACATGAACCACCAGATATTGCGAACGCCTAACACCGAAATTCCAATTATTTACAACCCGCAACATGAAATTAATTTAGAACCCCGATCTGAGACACGCGTTAAAATCCCGACGAATCTTCAGAAAGGCGATGCAATAGTCAATTTCACACGGTTCAGTAAGGACATACGCATGCCGTGCGCTTTGGTTAAATGCGAAAACTTCTTTGCCGAAACTATTATCCAAAATGTTTCAAATGAAAAAGCGACTATCAAATTTGTAGAACCTTTTAATGTCACTCCTTTTGAAAATTCCACTTGCACAATAAATACAACAATGTCGGAATGTGAGATCGATGAAATTCTCAAGAAAATTTAACAAACTTCGTCTAGATCATACTAACGAAGAAGAACGCAAGGCAATTACCGTACTATAGTTACGAATATCGTGATATATTTTCAGTGAAAGATTCCACTTTCATTCACAAACCAAGTTCAAACACTAATAAGAACTGTAAATGAAGACCCGATATACATTAGACCGTATAGACATCCGCCCTACAGAATGAGGAAATACAAAGACAAGTAAATGACATGCTTGAGGAACGATGTTATTCAAATTCTCACTCACCTGGAGTGCACCTGTACACTTGGTACCGAAAAGGTAGATGCGTCTGGACAGCAGAAATTTAGAATGGTAATAGACTATCGACGCCTTAACTGACATAACAATAGACGACAAATATCCTTTGCCTAATATAACGGATCTCTTTGATAAACTTGGTAAATCAACATATTTTAGCATCTTTAGACCTAGCAGCGGATACCACCAAATTGAAGTGAATGAAAAGATCGACCAAAGACAGCTTTTACTACCCAGTCAGGACATTACGAATTCAAACGTATGCCGTTCGGTTTGCGCACAGCACCAGCTACGTTCAACGCGCTATGGATAACGTCCTTCGTGGTCTAGCAGGGTCTACATTGCCTCGTTTATCTGGATGACATAATTGTCTATTCATCAAGCCTACAGAGCATATCGACAAATTACGGATATATTTAAACGCCTACGAGAAACTAATCTAAAAATAACGCTAGACAAGTGCGAATTTTGAGAAAGTAAGTATTGTATTTAGGCCATTACAATTACAAAGAGGGTTTGAAGCCCAATAACGATAAAATACAAGCCATATTAAAATTTCCTTACCTCGAACATCAACCGAGATTAAAAGTTTCCTTGGACTCGTAGGATATTACAGAAAATTTATAAAGGACTTCGCTAAACTGACGCAACCACTCACTTCCTGTCTTAAAAGAAAATAAAATCAAATCACTAAGGAATACATAAATGCTTTCGAAAGATGTAAAGAACTACTCACAAACGCACCGCTATTACAGTATCCTGATTTCTCTCGACCTTTTGTTTTGACCACAGACGCGTCAAACTTTGCTCTGGGTGCAGTTCTGTCGCAAGGTACTGTGGGCAGTGATAAACCAGTCGCCTTTGCTAGTCGAACATTAAATGATGCTGAGACCAGGTACAGCACAATTGAAAAAGAATTACTAGCAATTGTGTGGGCCGTTAAACATTTCCGACCCTATCATACAGGCAAGAAATTTACCATCTACACAGACCACCGACCATTGGCTTGGTTAAATTCTATAAAAGAGCCTAATAGTAAGTTAACCAGATGGAAATTACGCCTAGCAGAATTTGACTACGAAATCGTCTACAAAAATGGAAAACAAAATAGCAATGCCGATGCATTATCCAGAATAAGAATAAATGCTCTGAGCGAAAACGATGATGCATCTTTGAAAGTGAATATAGACGAAAAAGAACAAAAGCTCCAAAAATATTTAGACGACGTGGTATCTGAAATTGAACAATTGTGTAAACAGGAAAAATTAGAACAGCCGATAACTATCTCATCCGATACAGAAACAGCAAGCATCCCCTCTCTAAATGAAAAAGAACCTAAGTGCCTTTTACCGTCTCCAAATAGTAGCACCATCACCGCATCTGAAGGCCGAAACAGCATAGGCACAATACATTCTGCAGAAGACATAGACACATCAGGTATTGTAATTCTCCAAGAGGCAATTGATACGAAACCAAACCAAATACTCGTACATACCTGGAACAGAAATGAATGTTCAGTTAAGGATATTTCAGAGACAAACAAAAGGTTCTAAAGTTCATTTACCTCTAGATAACTTAGATCTAGTGAAAAATTTCCTCAAAAGTTATATCAGACCCAAGATTAAATACTTCTTTTATTTCGAAGACATTCAACATCGTAATCAGTTTCGAAAGTCACGATACAACTATTTCAAAAGGTAGTGTCAGACTATGAATGTACTAAACTATAGTATACGTAGAAGATGAAAAAGAACAACGTGAAATAGTCCTCCAATATCATACAGGAAAGAGTTGCCACAGAGGGTATAAAGGAAACCACAAAACTAGCAAGCATCATAAATTCATGTGAGGTGTGCAAAAAGATGAAATACGACCGTAAACCCTTCAAACCGGAAATTCAGTTAACTCAAACGCAGTATAAACCATTTGAAGAGATATTCATAGACACATTCTCTATAGAAGGAAATATTTCCTAACCATCATCGATGCATTCAGCAAACTAGGGACAAGCTCATTGAAATCAACAGCCGATCAACCCCGGAAGTCATAAGAGCACTTATAAAGTATTTTTCTTTTTACGGAACTCCGACCAGGATTAGCTCAGATCCCGGTATGGAATTCAATAACGTTCTTATGAAGGAAATGCTAGACCTCTAGCAAAGTTACTCTAACATTGGTACCCCATAATCCCAATTCTATGGGATTAATCGAAAGTTCACTCAACTATCACCGAAATCTACCGTGATCGCTCAAATACCAGCATAAGATCACAGACGCAGCATCTGTAATGACTTACGCTGCTAGTCATCAACCACAATTCACTCAACTCCGGACTTACTCCATTTGAAGTAGTTTTTGGGCACACTGAATCCAACAATGCTTTCTCCATGAATTTTAACAAACACTATACTCAACAGTTAGTTAAGGAACACGCACACAGAACCAAGATCTCATACGAGTACCTGACAGATAAGATAATCGGAAGAAAATGTCTGTAAAATAAAAGACCAGGTGAATCACAATTCGATTTGGACATAGGAGATACAATTTACATAAAAGGCGTTAATACAAGACGGAGTAAAGATAAACCACGCTATCAGAAGGCTCACATTACAGGAGCTGTCAATAGAAATGTGGTTTCCATCGAAACTAACAAACGTAATACTGACGTACCTGTTAAAGATATAAAACGCCCTCCACAGGTTAATGCTCGTGGCGATCCAGATGATGGGAACCCAGGCCTTCAACTACTCCGGATTGACAAGAATCCGGGATTGTTACCGGTCAACGAAGGCGAAGCCTTGGTCAGCTTATGACAATTGGGTAGTTATTAAGATATTAGATTTAAAATTAATTTACGAAGAATTAGAAAACACTATAGATGATTAAATTAATTAAAAACACGTTCAAAGTTATATCGATGTTAAAATATTAGATTCAGATTTTATGAATGCGGAGAAACAAACCGATTACACTATGAACATAATCTGTTAATAAATTTCAAACAATTAATTTCGTCAATTCGAATCAAACGAGGACTATTAAATCCACTTAGGCCTCTTATTAAAGCCATCACAGGAACCTAGACAATAATGACGCTGCAGTATACGAAGCTTGTTAGAGAAAGTTACAGACACAACAGGATGCTATTAAAAGTAAAGTCACTATAATATCCGAAATAGTCGGTTCCTTCACAAATATTGAAATTGACTAAAAGTAATTTTATACAATTAGAAGAAAGTATTCAAAGTATACATAAAGCGTTAAATGAATCGAACCTCCACCAGACAAGTGCTAGACTCGTTCACATCTATAACATTTCCTAACCATTTTCAAAATTTACACTCATTTAAATGAAATTGAGACGGCAATTGCTTTTAGTAAAAATAGGTCATTACATCAGTCAATTATTGATACAGAGGAACTTATGTTAGTTTAAAACAGATAGAAAAATCCAGAAGCTAGCATTTCCAGTAACCTACGATAACATTTTAAAATTAGAACAATGCATAGAGTTAAAAGCCTATATTAAACAAAATCAGATAAAATTTATTATGAGTATCCCACTAATAAGAAATGAGATCTTCACCTATTATAAACTAATTCCTTACCTATTCTTAATAATGGCAACAACAATTATCCTTCCTAAAACCCATACCTGATAGTAAAGGTTTGAAAGCAACTCCGATTGCTCAACCATGTATGGAGATCAGACGAGCTCCGATTCTCTGCTACGAAACAGCATGAACCGTTTATTAATGATAAATGTATCACCGATATCATGGAATTGTCATACTAACATCTCCAGCTGCCACCCTATAGCTGTCACCTTGGAAAAATTCATGGTCTATCGTATACAAGCGAATCGTTGGATCATTTACTCATATGATGAAACCACTATAAACCAATTTTGTAACAGTGAAGTCACTCAAGAAACTGTACAGGAACCTGACATTCTAACTATCGAAGATAACTGTAGAGCAGAGATCAAGGACCACATACTAAAGAGACATCAAACCCAGGGAAAAGAAATAACCTACCTGAAGCATGCGATCATCCACTTTACCAAAGATCAATACTGAGCCGTCAATTGAAGGACTAAAACCAATAAATCTTGTTGGAGCCAACTTAGCCGATATCAGTCTCTAAACTTAATACTGCAGAAGAGTAAAAGTGAAATTATAAGTGAAAATGAATTGCAAAACAGTTATTTGAATAGTATTGTTTTCAAAAGTGCTAGTTTAATTAATATTATAATTGTATTACTAGTATTACTAATTTTCCTTGTAATATTTAGACATAGGATAATACAAATTTGTCAACGTATAAAAACGAGACGATCCTGCGGATAATCCGAACTTACGAGGAGGAGTTATATCGCCTCAACCGATTCCGTTCGTTATTCGTTGCGACATCTACGTAAGCAGTTCACACGCTAGTGGAATTTCGCATGAATGAGTAGCCATATGATACGTTAATGCCATTGTTTTATATCGAGACTTTATTACTAACATTAAAATAAGCCATCATTCTGTTCTAACCACGCTTGAGACAAGATTAAAATTAAGTTAAAACATTTTAATTGTTTTTAAAAAGTCTTTCGAGGTCCGTCGAAATTTAAGTAGGTAATACATATTTATTTATTTAGTTTTTATTGTTTCATATTTGTAAAATCTTTAAGAAATTGATGTTTTGTAAGGTGGACAGAAAACAATATTTTTTAGACACTAAGGTTTGGAAAAAGTCCTATTTCGAATAATTTAAAGCAGAACTCAATCTATATACAAAGTTATTTTAATGGCGAAAATTCATTCAAAATCTCAAAATATCACAGAGAAAGCCGGTCTTTTGATAATACATATGATTTTAAAATAAAATTCTAATTGGCATACTTTTATACCGAAAAGAAAATAGTTTTGGTTCGAATACAACTTTGATCTCATTATTAGTTTGTACAATGTCATATTTAAACAATATTTCCAAACTAAGAACTCCGTCAAAAGAAAAAATCGAGCTTACTGCTGACCCACCCTTTTCAGCCCCTAACCTAGTGCAAATTAGAAATCCCTCTAATAATCACTCTCGTACTCACCGTAAAATCGCTGACGGCATAAAGGCGTAATGACATGTATGTGATACGGTTTATATCAATACGTGACCTGAATTCTACTCTGTTGGTGACCTCCTCCCTATATTTGAGCACAGCTCGATGCAACCTCTCACTGATTTTGACTACGTCAACGTTCTAAAAGTTCTCCATAAAATAAAATCGAAATGGTAATTGAATGCGTAGTGGTAGTTACAACTGTCTGATTGTGATAACTTGGTTTAAATGAGGTTAACATGAGAAATCCATCCAAAAAGCGAAGGAACTTTTATGTTTTATGACTTTTATTGCGAAAACCACTAATGATTTCAATTATAACTTTGAAATTATTAGTGGTTTCGCAGGTGCTTTAAAGTTTTCACTCTAAAAAAATAAAGAATTGGGTTAATTTTATGAACGATTAAATAAAATAATTGTTTTATACCAAGTGCCCAAAAAATACTTACATTTGTAGCCTGGAAATAAAATATAGTTTATCTTGTAGAATACATTTTATACTACTACAGAATTTAAGCACTAACACTTATAAAATGCTCAACATGGCAAACTTTTTACGCGCAAAGATGCATATAATTTTAATGGTTTCTATATCATCCTTTATCTAGACATGCACTTTAAAGCAATACATACTCAACTTAAATGTAACAAGAAATTATTTACCAACCACAAAAGGTTTTTTTTTAAATCTACTGCAATAATACTATTTTGAAAAGTTTATAGATATTATTCACGTAAATCTTTCACGAGCTAAACAAGCACTAACAACGATAAACTCCCTTGATCATTATAATGCAAAGCACGCACTGTTTGCTTCTGCTTAAAAAGCTTTCGTCTTTTATTTTGTACAAAATTAAATTTTACGAAGTCCGTCTGTACTCATTTTTTCTTTACAGTACATTTTAAAGTGACATCATGTTAAGTCAAAGTTTTGTAAAACTATTATTAAAGCTTATTGTTATTCAATCAATTATTTACTGAACCTCTGAAAATTTGGTTGTTATTGAATTATTCAATAAATGTCAAACAAATGGAAGATGAGCAAAGAATTGTCACCTCCGGCTATGTTTGAAATAAAACCAATAAATAATCGTTAAATTCGCATAACACAATTTAATCTTAGCCTAAATTAAATATTTCCGCACGTCGTGAACCAACTTTGGCATTTTCCTTACAAACTTTACCCAGCCAATATTCCAACAGTAAACAGTTTTTTGTTGCTTTACTTTAACAACCTAAACAAAAAACAAACTTACCATAAAAGGTTATTTTTGAAGGCTCAGAGCGTACAAACAGAACATTTTTACAAGGGAATTTAAAACGATTATCTGTTTTCAGCACTGTTTACTTGCCACGAAACTCCTCATTTCGAATTTATCCGGGCTTACTCTGCGCTTAGAAATAATAAATATTTAAGCATTTAATATTACACAACACATTATAAGAAAGAAAATTTTAAGCACGTTTTTCTACTGCAACGAATTTGAGTAGCATTTGTTTAAAATACCATGTACAAATTAAATATTAGAACTTACACATCGGTGCTGTTTATGTTTAAGCTAACAATTTGATTTGTGTTAGCTTGGTTTTTCCCCCAAACAGTTTCTCGCTTAGTTGTGGGGCTCAGTATCTGCGGCCTGATCAGCCACAGTGAAGCTAAAAGGAACCTGGCCGGCCTGTGAAGTAAGGCAGTGCAGGAGTCTTTCTTTTACCGTCGGAAATGCACACCGTAGGCCGCTCTCCCTATCCTCCGCGACTCAGCGGGGCCACACCGCTAATGCTGTGTCGGGGTTGCAGGAGGAGGAGACATTCGGTATGGTGTCGTCGATCTCTCCTCCTTCTGCGGCTGAAATGGAGCTAGCGGCGGAGCTTAACGATATTCCCGGGCCGCCGCTGGGGCCTGGGAATATCGTTCCTGCGTGGTTTGGGAACTCCTGGCTCCGATGGCCCTTGAGTAACAGACTCGGGGGAGTCTGTTACCTGAATACAGGGGCCAAGACGAAAGACGCGTTGTACGACGTGCCCAGAGGGAGGTAGATGGCCGTAAGGCCAAGACGGAGCTGCTACGGCGGCTAGCGCTGGTGGGGTCGCAGAAGACTGCCAAGCGTTCCTGAGCCCCATCCCATCCCCCTGTCCCATCTCTAAGGCACCAACTAGGAACAACGTGCTGGTTTTAGTCGGTGCGAATCCGACATAACCCGTCTTTGCCCCCACGAGGCCGGGTATGCGCAGGCATTTCCCCACGGTAAAGAAAATCAAGTTTTGTAAATTTACATTTCTTTTTTGTCACATAAAACACCTCGCAGAATTGGGAACGCAAGACTCATGCAGTCCTTCCTACTTCAAACCATCCGTCTAATTTAATTTCAAGATATTTCAGCCTTTCTCCTCATAATATACACGATTATTATTCTTTTTCATTACTTAAAATCTATTGACATACAAAATGTATAAGGCCTGTTCACTCAACCCTTAAATCAGGTATTATTTTTGATGTTCATGAGATGTATAATATATATAATACAACAAGATTTTATTAATTAAAAAGAATAACATCACCCAGATTAAGTTATATATTAATATACAGCGCAGATCCATTTACTTATTAATTAACATAACGGGTAAGAGTGGGTTTAGGTTAATTTACACAAATAACGAACACTTCATTGTTTCAACAAAACTTGAAGTAAATTATTAATAATTTAATTTAGCAATCCATTACAAAAAGTTCAATTTGAGGAGTAATGACATGGGGTATGGCGTGCCTCTTGAGTTCATTATACTGGTGAAAATTGGTAATAATTTTAAGTTATATCCTTCAAGGAACCTTTATAGTACTTCTAATTATCAAGTACTATGTTAGGAGCAATAAACGGAACCTAATTAACATCGGAATTGTTTTAGGGCAAAAGCCGGAAATAATTACGGAGATTTCATGTTAAAATGCAAATATTTCTTATATAAAAATATAGGAATACCTGATTCCTGAAAAATGCTAAACGTGCCGTACTTAATTTTCATTTAACCTTCCTCTGTGTTAGATAAAAATAAGGGTTAGAGGTTAACAATAACTTTTCCCAGCCATTCATCCAAGTTCTCTTGTTTGGCTTCTAATCATCTTTTCACAAAGCAACTTCAATTCAACCTTCACTTATCTGCTTTTCAAAAGGCTATCTGCTTTTGATAAATGGATTAGATGTATGTAAACTTAAGGGCACGAACATTACAAAACTGCAACGACTAACAAAGATGGTCTTGACTTTTTAAAAGCAAGGGCTGATACCACTTGGCACAAGGCGGTGAGAAGTACTATATAAACTTATTGTATAAACTTTGTACATATTTATTAAAGCATAATTGTTGGCGTACGTAATATGTGTACATTGAGTCATCAGTTCACAGATTATAAAAGTGTGTTTGCAGCCCTGTCACATCGGACTAAGTTAATTTTAATACGATTCACTGAGGACGTGATCTGAATAACAACTTGAACCCTGATTGGGTAAATGTTACCAAATTTTTTACTGACGACTGTATGCGAAATCAATTCGTCGGTATTTCCACTTGATATACGAACGCGGGAACAAAAAATATATGTGGTAACAGTTTTATTAACGTTTATACGAGTCGACTTTGCTAATAAAGAAATTAAAAGAAATAAGGAGTAGGAAACTGATATTTTCTTCTATATGATTGAAAACTTATTAATAAAAAGATGAAGTAAGAGATCCATACATACAGAGAGCCTGATGAGTTTTAAGTCAAAGGAACATGGTTTCTGATAAAATTTAAGTTATTTACAAAATAACTTAAATTCATCATCAGCAAGTCCACTGCTGGACATAGGCCTCCCCTAATGTACGCCTTCTCCATTTGGGGGTTTTTAGACCGTAACTTAAATTAAGAAAAGTATAAAATATCATATTTTTTAATCTTAATGCAAAATATACTTAACGCACGTTTATGTGCATACACATAATAATAAACTCAAAATTTTGTTTTTCCATGATATATCCCACCAACCCGCATTGGACCAGCGTGGTGGGGTACGCTCCAAAACCCTCTAATTGATAAGGGTGTATTAGGGGAGACCTATGTCCAGCAGTGGACTATCTCAGGCCGTTTATGTAATGATATGTCAATGTCAACGTCAGTATCACTAGAAAAATTAAATGGTATAATATCTTTTAGTGATTAATAAAAATTAAATACAATTTATTTGATTTTAAAATAAATTATAAGAATTAAGATTTCTGCTCATTAACTGTATTGGAATTTATTTGCAGCGAATTTAAAAAATATAACTCAACGTTATAACGTTACACAAAATATTATGTTGTATATTTCCGTAGAAAACAGACATATTTACTTTCCCAAAATAGTTCCCTATATACAATATGAACGCTCGATTGTTTTGTAAGGCTGTACTTACTAATTTTACACATATTTAATAGCAAGTTATCATCTAATTATTTAAAATAAAAACAAAATTGTGCTACGTTCAGGCGTGAGAAGTTATAGGTTTTTAGGTAACTAGACAAATATATGAAAATATCTTCCTATTTATCTTATGTTTGTGTAAATAAATGTAATGAATACAGTTGTTAGTGTACAATAGCCAACTTCAGGGTGTCAGTTTTTCGTGACGGTCTGATGTGCATCAAAAGTATTACTTTATTATTTTTCCTAACGCGCCGAACTAGGATGAGTATTAAGAAACGTTACCAGTACAAACAAATGTCTAAGAAGTATATATTTTTTTATTGATATTTATCGGCATTATTTTTAAATGACGTTTATTGACTCTGCCTTGCCGTAAGGGCGGAAACAGGCGACAGGATGTTCATGTCACAGTTTTTGCTCTTCTTACATCAATATTGGCAACCTGAGAGCTTTGTACGTCTCGGAGTCAATGTATGATTTATTTCTTTCCTTTATTTTCGATAAACAAAGTTTACTGCTATATTAAATGTTAAATGACATGTCTTTAGTTATTTAACAACTTTTTTTAATGAAAGTACTTATTTATCTTCGAAGAAAATTTAGATATGAGATATGAGATTATTTTAATCAAGTCGTACTATCAAGTTTCTCAGATTGTGTATCACCATTTTGTACCAGAAGCGTGAATCTTGTTTATTTCTCCTCATATTTTGTCTACGTGCCTCAATTGCGCACAAGCCCGTTTGACGTGATCATCGCAAACATTACAAAGAGCAAAACTTTATATAAAGGTGTTCGCAATTCGAAAGACATCAAAACTGAACTCGGCTCTGTATTTCACGAGTTGTGTTATAATAGAGATAATCCACCAACTTATTGCGGAGTTCACTATAACAAAAGCCAGTCACGACCGCTTTCGTCCGACCGTTGACTATGATGATCACTGTTGGCCTTCCGGGCCTCTCAGCGTCTCGGACTCGGTTTTTTTTTTTTAGTGACTGATGGTCACAGTTGGCCTACGGGGCCTTTACTGTTCCGCCGGGTTTGGAGGTGGCGTGCACGAACGCTATGCACGCCTGAACCTCATTTTGTGACTTAACACCAAGGGCCCCTCGAGAGAGGAACCTCGGCTGGGCCGTCACTTACGTTTTCGCGTTTGCAGTCTGCAACGAGGGCGCCCAGTTGGGCCGAACCTCGCTCGTTCAGCTGCAGCATTGGTCCCATATTCCCTAACCGTAATTAGCTACTATCTACCACTTCGGAAAGCGTTATCGGTGGGAGAAGAAGTGGCGGAAGAAACTCCCACCGCGCTTCTATCATTGATAGGAGAGAATCGGCCTGGTACGTGCCGATATCTACTGTACGTATTGCGGTCCCGCTCTGACCGTCGTCTTGAGCGGGCTGTGTCAGATTGTGTGAGCGAGTGAGCGAAGACGACGTTCTTTTGCGCGACGGTGATAACGTCGTCTGGTTCGGTTAAAGCATGGCGCGGCCTACGCATGGAGTTTTTGTTTCTGTAAAATTCGAGTGGTTTGTAGTCCACTGTTTGAACTATAAGCGGGTTGGGATGTTCGGAAGCCGTGTCAAAGTACCTTTGGGTGAACTTTTTACAAAATTGAGCTATTGAAGGTAACTGAAGATCGAGGTGGAGGTCTATATTTCTGATGAACCAGGGCTCCCGTGGCTCTGCGCATGAACCGGTTCTGGATCGCCTGCAGGCGTTTGATTTTACTATTGTCTGCCTGTAGGAAGACAGGGCAGGCATAGGTTAAGATGGGGCGTATGAAAGTTTTGTAGATTGTCACTTTGTTACGAAGTGACATCTTGCTTTTTAGAAGTTAATTAAGTGGGTCAGGCGTGAGAGAACAAAGGCGCTTTATTTCTCACTCGGCTATTGTGGGGACTAAAAGAGTTTTGAATCTAACGTTACACCAAGGTATTCGTTTGGGTGACCCAGGGTACTGGTTCACCTAGCAAATTGACTTTAGCAGGGGACAGGCAAGCCTTTGAGAAAAGGATGGCTGCACTTTTTGAGGGATTAATGTCTACTTCCAGACTTTGAACCAGACACTGAGGGCGTCTGCAGCTGTCTGGAGGTACGGTGGATTTGTGGGGCAGAGGTGAGAGGCGAAGAGGCATGTGTCATCCGCAAATGAGCAGACACGCATCCTCATTAGGACGGTAGGTCGCACGTGTACAGAGTGTACAGTACTGGGCCGAGCACAGAGCTTGGGAACACCTGCACGTACAGGTCTGGGGTGGAGAGCAGGCCTTCCACTCTGTAACGGAATGTTCGACTCTGAGAAAGTCTCGTATTATGAGTACGAGGCGAGTTGGCATGCCGAACTTAACGGCTTGTATATAAGTCCTTCATGCTAGACTTTGTCAAACGCTTTCGCCACATCGAGAACAGGGCACCCGTGTGCAAGCCTTTTATTTGACTGACTTTAATGTGCTCTACGATTCTATGTACCTGGTGGGTGCAGGAATGCTTAGCTCTAAAGCCAAACTGTTCCGGACTAGGGAGGCCTTTGGCTGTCATAGCGATCAGCAGGCGAGCAAGAACGATTCTTTCATAAATCTTCCCCAGGATTTTGAGGAGACTTATAGGTCTATAAGAGGTGGGACTGGATGCAGGCGAGCCAGGTTTCCTAATGCCAATAACTATGGCGTCCTTCCAAGTGTTTGGAAACACACCATGAGTCAGGGCTGCGTTATATATTAAAACAAGAATGGTAATAAGGTTAGCGGGCAAAAGTTTAATGACTTTATTCGAGAGGCCGTCGGCTCCTGGGGCTTTACGCGGTTTGAGTTTTTTGATAATTGACACGACTTCCTCATTGGATGACCGGAGGTAAGCTATCGCGGGGATTCTCTGATCAATCTGTCTGTCTCGTTATCCAGATGTTTCTGGAATTCGGCACAGACAGGTTGAGCTTGGAGAGCATTGAGATTCTAGGCTGTCGGCTGGGCATTCCGCCTTTCGTCGTCGTCGAATGCTGGAGGAGCATTGGGTCTCGTTAGAGGGCATGGGAGCAAAGTTACTTGAGCCTTTCATACTCTTCGGAATGGACCAGAAGGCAGTATGAGAGGGTTTGATGGAGCTCAGAGTTTCATTCCACCGTTCGTTCCTGAACTGCGCAATGCGATACTTGACCTCGCGGCAAAAGTGCTCGCATCCGAGTCCTGATTACCAACGGTGGGATGGGTGTCATGAGCACGAATCGACGCTCTCTTACGCCTCAAGAGATCAGGATATCGTCTGGCAACTTCCATTGTTGGAATTCGCTTTGAGAAGACCTCGACAATTTCCTGAACATGTCTTGTGAACGCATGAGCCGCCAAGTTCGTGTCCCCGACAGAGTTGAGCTGTGGTGGGATGGCACTGAGGTGCGAAGTGGTGGCAGATTCCAGTTGGGTCTTTAATTTCTGCCACCCTATTACGGTCTTAAGGACGGTAGAAGATTGGGCGGGAGAGCCCATACACAAAAGAACTGGGCGGTGATCAGACGAAAGGTCATGGATCACCTCGATTCTAGTCATGGGGAGTGCAACATTTTTGACAACTGCAACATCAAGCACATCAGGCAATGCTCAGATTGACTCGGATGGAAGGTTGACTCTGAAGACCAATACGTCAAAGTTGAGCTTGTTCATAAGAGATGCCATCCGCGTCCTCTGGTGTTGGGAACGCGAGAGTTCCATTGCGGTGCTTGCTGTCGAAGTCGCCAGCCAGTATGAGGCTCCGTCCATTGCGAGAAGGGATTTAAGATCCTCTTCCAAAGGTTGATGGGGATCTGCACGGGCAGTAGACCGACGCTATGGTGATAGGCGCATGACCGGTCATGGCCAGCCGACAGACTGAAACCTCCATGAGCGAGAGCGACGGTGGGTCTAACGGAACGCAGTGCAAGGATTTCCCTGTAGTAAATGGCAGTGCCGCCTCGGCGCCGCTCTGTCATTCCCCAAGATTAAAATTTGGAATTTTTGGGCCCGAACTGGAAGGTTTTAAAACGTTTCCGCACTAACATGACGTCAACGTCGTGATCTCGTAAAAGTTCGTAACCTCTTCTCTCTGGTCCCTAAATCCGTTCGCGTTAAAAGACTATTCTAATCGCGCGCGGTTTTAATCGGCCCGGGCCGTCGTTAGCGTTCCGATTGAATGCTAAGCCTGGGCGTCTACTAGGTCGCTGTATTTCTCAAACAGCTGCACCCTGAGCATGAGGTTACCGGCGGCGGCAACATACTCATCCGCGAAACGAGTGAGCCTCACCCTTGATATGGTGCTCATTGCGGCCGATAATATTTGCAAGTTACTACCAGAGCTAGCAGGCTGGTAGTTTGGTGCCTGAGGGCTGACATAGGTGGGGGCAGTCGCGAATCGCGGGGCCTGAGGGGCACGGGGGGAGGAAGTTGCCCACGGTGGGCTTTGAGTCCACGCGTTGGTGGGAGGAAGAGGAGGGAACGCCGACTTTGAGGCGGTCCCCACCGCCACGGCGAGCTGGCTGGTGCTTTCTGCACCGACTTCCTTTGTGGTGCTTTAGGGCACCCTAAGTGTTAGCCGTATGACCAGTTGACTGGCACAGCACGCATGCTGGCGGATCACAAACCGCTAGAGCGGTCTTGTCTTTGGGCGCGGGCAGTCCACCGTACCGTGGTCGCCCAGGCACTTACGCACCTGGGGCGAGCATGGCAGTTTCGTGCCGAATGCCCAAAGTTGGCAATTATGGCACTGCCGGGCAGGCCATTTGAGCGGGTGCTTCCAAGTGAAGCTTTCCTATTCCACAGATATGGGTTATATCGTAAATCTTCTTACCCTCTGGCGTACGGGCCAGAGTGGCAAGAATCATATTATAGGGCCTTTTGGTCCTAGGGTTGTGCATCCGGTGCACGGCTAACAGGGGGTATCCTTCCTCTTTGAGGAAGTCGGAGATCTCCGAAGTGGGGATCTCCTTGGGGACGCCTTTACGACGACGCGGAGGACACGCTCCTCGGGAGCGCGTGGGTATGATAGTACAAACCCGCTTTTAGAAGATAAGCGGTTACTTTTCGGTGGGATTCTGAATCTTCTCTTGAAGCTTGATACCTGAGCGGTATCAGCTGCTTCAAACTTAATGTTGTTAGAGAGCTGAGCGCACTTCGGCCCAGTTCTCCTTGGAGCGGAGAAAAATGGGGGTGGCTTTTGCCATGTAGTGAGGGGAGGATACGTTTCTACTCGCGGTGGGGGAGGCCCTCCTCGGGTCTGCAGGGTGAGCAGTCGAGGGGACCCTAGGTTGGGGTGCGCGCGACGGGCGCCTGGGTGTTTTCGCGGCGGGGCGCGGGGGTCGCAGTTTTCGGTCGCGGGGGTGGCCGGAATGGCGTTAGAGCCGGACCTGGAGGTCTTCGGCGGCGGGTCTTGAGTCGGGAGGGACAGGTGAAGCCCTGTTTTTGCGCTTCTTGCGCTGGCATACGGTCTTGAAACCGTCATTAGTCGACGCGGTCTTGCCGCTGTCGACCTCCATTTCGGACTCCGAAGATATTGCGGATTCAGCCGATTCTGAGGGAATCGACTCTACGCGGATTTGGGGGGGGACGGGGAGCGCAGCAACGCGCGCACTGAGGACGTCTATCGTCTTCTTAAGGGAGACGACCAGCGCCTTCAGCTCCCTAATTTCTTCATCTTTATCTTTAGGCTTGGCCAAAGCCGAGGCCACCTCACTGGGAGGCTGCGTCATCCTTCAAACCAGAATCAACTAAACCAATCTACTCGCAAAATACCGCCCGGTGGGATTCCGGGGGTGAGTAAACCTAACCCTCCCTACCTGGGTGTGGCAGGGAGGTAGTGTGCCTACTGCGTGTAGCCCTAGTGCGTCCGAGAGCCCAATCTCAATGTGACTCCCGGGTGTGTGCTTACACCTATTAGAGCTACCCGTGGGCACTAAATGGCCACCGAATGGAACGGCGTTGGCTGGAGCCCTACCCAAGGTCAACGTTACCCGAACCCTTCCGATATTCACGTCTCCCAGAGGGCCGCAAGGTGATCAGGGCACACCCAACACACGTTCTCTTGCCTTACTAAAGTGGCCTGATACACCACAATAGCAGTGTTCAAAATTTTGCGCAGAATTAGCAAATCCAGACCGACGGAATTAATTAATAAATTAATTAATTCGAGTCGGCCCAAAAGTCACTAAACGCTGTACAAAAATAATCGCAACGAAAGTCGCGTTCGCAAACTATGGGTGTTAAACGTAAACCTCTCTATAACCAAACAAACGTACAATAATACACGCGCAGATAAGCCACGAGTGCAAAACAATTCGAATATAACTCGCGAACCGAAACGCGAAACAATAACAAAACTAAAAGTTTTTTATTATACGCAACTCGAGCCACTAGTCGTAAACGAGTACGCGATCGCGTATACGCGCGACGCCGCACACTGCTGTACTCGCGCACAACGGCAGCGACGCACACTACGACACACGCGGGGATCGCGGGGGGTCAGGGCGGAAGCGCGTATTGAGCACTCTGGCGGACAGCGTAAGCGACGTGCGGGCGCTCTCGCTGCCGAGAGCTCAATGTCGGACTCGGGGTGGCGACAACTTTAAAAGTCAGCCTGCACCCTCTACCGCGATGACGTATTCGCAAGGGCCCCCGAGGGGGCCTCGGCGGACCGTCACCGTATCTCCCGTTAGCAATCTGCGTCGAGGGTGCCCGCGAGGGACGCACCTCGGCTCGACCAGTCGCTTTTGTGGCTCATTCTTTGTGAGCGTGTATAGCTAATGTTTACTACCCTTTCCACTAGCGCTATGGTTGAGGAAGAAAAGGCGAAACAAACCTCAACCCGCTCCTATGATTTGTGCAAGACGACGGCAAGTGTCGTATTTCGGTTAATTGCGTAAGTGTCATGTCAAATGTTGTTACGTGTGAGAATATGTATCGTTCGTCCGACGAACGATCTTATGTATCGATCTGTGTTGTATAATACTAACATCGAGCAAGTCAAAATTGTTTAAGCGCATCGATAAGCGATACGTGCTTAACAATTAACGATAACCTAGCCTGTACGTTACCAGCGGAGGCAACGTACTCATTAGCGAAGCTGCAAAGCTCCGCCATGTCGATATTCTTCAGCGACGCTATCGTCGCTGCTATATTGTCCGCGTGTTTCGCAAAATCGCTCGTAGATTGCGCAACTGAGGGACCTCGCGGGCGCGCGGTGGTGTGCCCATATGGGGCGACGCCACGCATTCGGGGGCGGGACGAGGGGGGGGAATTCCTTTGAGGAAGGAGGCGGGGGGCGCTTCGCGGCCGGTGCGTTAGGCGCACGTTGATTGCGCTTCGGCGCTTTCGGGCAGCCAAGATAATTGGCTGTATGTCCCGCCGTGCCGCAGTTAACGCAAGCAGGCGGGGCGTATGAAGCTAGTGCTGTCTTCTCCTTGGGGCGAGGACAGTCTGACGTGCCATGATCATCGAGGCACTTGACGCACCTCGGTCGGGCCCTACAATATCTGGCCGAGTGGCCGAATAATTGGCAATTGTGACATTGCCCGGGGAGACCATTGGACCGCGGGGCCTCAATGGTAAGACCTTTGATGCCGCAGACGGCACGCAGGTCGTAAACTAACTTGGCCTCTTTCGTACGCGGGAGCGTTACGAGGACCATGTTGAAAGCTCGTTTCGAGCGGGAGTGGTACATACGTTGTACTGTCTTAAATGGAATATTTTGCGACTCGAGAGAGTCACTGATCTCCTGGATGGGGAGCTCCTTAGGGAGGCCCTTAACAACAACACGTAAGACGCGCTCTTCCGGAAGCGCGTACGTGTGGTAGAGGTGGTTGTTTTCTAGCAGGTAAGTAGTAGTAAGCCGATGGTCGTTCGGTGTCAGCATTTGGAGTTTGATGCCGTGGGCAGTGTCCACGGCCTCAAACTCGAAACGCTTCGACAATTCGCGACGAATGTCGACCCACTTCTCCTTTTCCCGCAAGAAAATCGGGGGTGGTTTAATTTTACGCATCGACAACGGCATGGAGTCCGTTGCCGGAACGCGGCGGGCGGAGGACGCGAGCCTCGGGTCTGCGGGGTGAGGGCGCTTCGAGGGCGCGGGGGTGGGGGGTGCGGCTGCCTTGCCGCTACTCGCCTTGACTGACTTTGGAGTAGGCGATTCAGGAGATGATGAGCGGGGGGAAGAGCGCTGTTTGCGCTTCTTGGATCGGACGGTGATGAAGCCGTCACGAGAGACATGCGTCTCCCGATCGGGCCCATCAGAGAAGTCCTCCGACTGACACGACATTTCGTCGTCGTCATCGGACTCTCGGTGAGGGGAAGGGGCGGGAAGGGAAGGGAAGGAGAAGGGGAAGGGTGGGGTAGAGGGGATGAGGTGGGAGGGAGAGTAGTGCCATTAGCGGCTCGTAGGTCGGCCAATTCGGACCTCAGACGCGCATTCTCGCAGCGCAGCTCTAATATGTTGTTCTCAAAGTTTAAAATCACCAAGGGTCCATCGTAATGACGAAGTCCGATCGCGGCTTGACTTGCTCGTTGTTATTCTCCCGGTGGGGCTCCGGGTTGTGTGACCCTGCCCTCCTCGTCTGGGCTTGACGAGGAGGCCTAGCAGAAGTACTTAGTTTTCCCTATTGAAACAAGATTTTGTAAAGAAACAACGAACCTTCCACGCATGCACAATACGCAATTAAAATTGCGATATCATACACGACGCTTCCGGGTAAATACGCTCTCTGCTATAACCTTTAAACCAACCCCGAAATTGCCGTTAAAACGACAAATTCCAGAGCCGGCCGAAACAAGAGGGACGCGGGCGGTTTATCCACCCGACGCCGCAACAAATGATCGGAAATTCGAACGAAATCCGATGTAAACAAAGTTGCGCAACGAGTTGCGCAACTTCGTCGTAACGGTTTTTCGTTCGAAAATCCGCTAAAAATCGCGCACGCGACGATCAGGCGGCGCGGCGATGCGTATTACGTGCACCGGTGCACACGTAAACGCAGAACGCACTCCACTTGTCGATCGCGAGTAACGGTTAAAAAGATCGCGCAATGAGCACGGCAACGGACAGCAGGGACGTGCGGACGGCTCCGCTGTTGGCGGCTCACTGTGTGATGACGTCTCACGTATTCGCTACATTCTATATATACTTCGGTGTAATCACATCGACGAAGATGCTGCGATAAACGTTGAAACTAACTTTTATAGCGTCTGTGTTTGTTTCCTAAACATTGCTTTTCCTTTGATTGGAACTTAATAAAAATAGTGGTTTCTCTTAAAAGGGGTGGTTTTATCTAAAATGGAATTTAATTACCGCTTGTTTACGTTATAGAGTATTAATTAATATATAAATATATTATTGATATAATAATAGCCCATTGTTTGACGGATTATTCCCAAACGAATTCACACTTAAAATTTTAAATATTCAGCCGTCTACATCAACTCTATACATGATATCTTTATCACATTTTAATTGTACTATTCACAGTTTTACATTAACATGTTTTGCAAAATCGGTTTCACACGTCGCATAAACAGTATTAAAATGTTTTTCTTTTTAATCTTTTACTATTTAAAAAGAATAACTAACAACTTGTTTGATAATTTTAAATGGCGTGGGTTTTTAACTCAAAGGGTAAAGGTTTGCATTAATTGCATGCATAGGATATCAAAAAATTTGAAGGCATTAACCTGACCTGGGACCAATTTTTACATTCGAAACATGGATCATCTAGTTTTTAAGTAATATGGTGGTTGGCCTGTTATCAACTGGTCGTTTGTTTTTACCAACAAGAAAACAACAATATTGGAAAAAACCTTCATTGCAGGATTCCAACCAGTGATTCTCGTTTTGTAAAGGGCTAAAATCATGAGGCCACAAAGTCGATTCAATTGTCCACTTGTAAAATGAATCACTGTTTTGCTATATAACTTATATCTTAATCAATATGGAACAATATGATTTTGAAACAATATTTATCTTTGAAATGTAAATGAGAACATACGTGCGAATTTATAATGATTTATTCTCCCAAAACTATCTGAACCGCAGTTTAATGAATAAACAAGGAACGCCGCCATAGCGTACAATTAAGATTGAACAAACTGATAGGATACGTAAACTAACAAAACTTGAAAGACATTATTTTAAGTACATTTTCTATAGCTTTTGGTCAAAATTTACTGGCATAGGATTATTACCATAAAATCATATTTGTCGGTACCTCAAAATAAAGTTTGTTGAAGAAATAAATTTTTAAATTGAATTCAAAAATTTATTAGACACTCAGAGTGAAAATATTAATAATGTCATGTTTTGTGTCTATAATTTATTTAATATATAATTACGCAAATAAAAATTATTCAGGGGCCATTTTTATTTTTCTACAAAAGATATAAATAAAGATAGTAAACCTTATTTCATTAATATAAAATATTCATATATTTACTTTATTTTATATAAAAAAATATCATTTAATAATAAGTATCCAAAGAATACCAACCCGCATTAGACCAGCGTGGTGGGATACGGTCCAAAATCCCCTAATGGATGGAGGTGTATTAGGAAAGGCCTATGTCCAGCAGTGGACTATCACAGGCTGATGATGATCCAAATAATAAAATTAGTAAATTCCAAATAGTTAGATGCTCGAAGGAAACAGTACGTGGAATTTGACTGGCTCTATATTAAACGTGTTTGTACAAGAATGTATGAAGTTAGCCTTTCACTTTTAGAACCCAGAGCGTGTAAATAACATGTTGCAGGATTTGATGTGGTCGTTAGAAAGCTTAATTTCCGGTTCAGAGAAATAGTTTAATATCCGGGAAGGAAACTGAGGTGTTCTTCAACAACACAAAGTGCTGAGCAAAAAGGAGCGAGTTGACGTTTATGTCAGTTTTATTAAAAATTTCACATATGATATAACTCCTACGTTGCGCTGGAAGAGCACAGAAAAAACATGACTTGCGTGAATTAATGAACGGCCTTACCTTATTCCATAATGCTCATCATGTTATTTAAATTGAAATTACTTATATTATATATAAATCAACTTTATCAAGAACAAAGCGAAAGTTTCACATATGATTTATTTGTTTATTATTAAACTTGTATAGGTAATACAAATACAAACATTTTATCGTAAGGAGTTTAACACTTTCGTTGCAGAGACGTATCGACGATTGATTTAACAAGTTGAAGGTCGCAAGTTCGAACTTGGTAGGCAAATATTTTTTTATTGGTTTCTAGCTTTAAAAGCCTCAGGTAAGTTGAATGTAAAAGAGTGGAAAATATCTATTTACATATGAACACAGGTTGAATTAAGTTAAAATTTGCTAGTATTAAGCGACCTCACTTCGACCATTATTTTTTTTTAATCCTAAGAAATAACTTTGTTTTATCGTTGTTTTCTAGTTAATTAGGACTATTTGGGCCGATCACTCAATTTTCTGAAAAGTAAGATGATCCATACGTCATATGGGCATGAAAAGTCTGTCCACCCACCAACCCGCTTTGAACCAGCGTGGACAACCGTGGTGAAAAACCTCCTATTGGACAAATCGTACATTAAGGGAGGCATATGCCCAGCTGTGGACTATCGACTATACTAACACAAGCTGATGATGATGATAGTTTAAGATAAATATTTCTGTATTATAAGTTTTTGCGACGCATTTACTTATTTACTATTTATATAGGTCGTTTTTCTACAGACTTGACTATCACTGTTATATTGTGAACTATTAACACACATATGATTAATGACTAACTCCAAATGTTGACTACTCACCGATTTTACTCATCGTGTTATCGTAGGCGATTTCAACTCCAATCTCCTTGCAAAATTCCCTTGGACTGATAAACCCTCCAACACAGTTATTTTCACTTACTACCTCTTAAGGCCACACCATAATCTCTATAAAGACACTTGTAGACATTATCTCCTCTAATCCATCCTTGGTTTCCTGTCAGGCCAGTATTCTGCTCCAATTTTTCCCATCACTGACCAAATTTTTTCTGTCATATTCCTCAAACCTCCAACGTAAACCAAAAGCTGCATGTGGTGCTTTAAATGTTGAACATAGGAAAGCTGCGTGCGGCGGAGAAAAGTCGGGAGTCTTTGATTGTTGTGACTGATGGACTAAAAGGTAAACAGCATTAATAAAACTATTACGCAAATGTATGATATCCACGCTCCTACTAAAAAAGTGACGTTTAAAAACCCATATCAGTCGGTCAGATGAAGTTTGGACTATGTATAAACCAGCCGGAAATCGTTGTAATCAGATGATACATAACGCAAAACGCCGACATATTCTAGATAATATTACTTTCTCAACTCTTGCTAATATCTGGAAGTTCCTCAGAACTCTAGGTATTGGTAAATCACGTTTATCAAACCTTCATAGCTCAATTTCTTTAGAAAAACTTAATCAACATTTCAATGCCTCTTCGTCGAACTTATGTATGACAAAATCTGAAGTTATTTCTTATTTAAATGGTTTGACGCGTCCTTACATCAACAAATTCTACTTCTCATCAGTGTCTTCGGAGGAAACCAAAAAACTATCCTTGGAATTAGATCTAATGCTGTTGGATGCGAAATATAAGTCAACGCTGATTCTTTTATCCTTGATTACCTCGTTCCTGCCTACCATATTTTACCATATTCTTTATCTAGTGGATCTTTTCCTTCATTATGGTTGGCTTTGTCCGACCTCTCTCCTAAAATTTTCAAACCCGGTCGCACCTGCATTTGCTCCCTATTTTTTCCTACCCTTACTTTCGAAGGTGCTTGAGGCCTGCGTTCCTAAAACAGTTCTCCAACTTATTGCTATAACAATTTGATCAGTCCTTCAATCTGATTTGACGAGGCTATAGCACCATTACCTCTCTTTAAAGTAACTGGCAATATTCCCGCAGGCATGGAGACGTCTGAAGTCACCTTTTGACCCTTCTCCAATGCTTTAATACCAATCACGGAATCCTACTGACCATCCTTACCCACTTGATGGTTTCTGGTGAACACAGGATAATTTTTCCATATTCGAGGTTATCAACAATCGTCATGTTGATGAAGTATTATCAACAGGCGATCTTAAAGGGTTCCTCAATGCGGAATACTTTTTCCAATTTGTTTTCTATTATATAAATTTTATAATTCATGATCTTCAATGTTAGTGCCATCTTCGCAGTCGATCACAACTTATGTTCAGGGACCTATTAATAAACTTACTGTTTTTTCAGCTAAATTTGAATCTCGACACCGTGGTGGTCTAATGTTTGGACTACCGTTAATACAGCAAGTGTCATGCAATTATATTGGGAGACGAAATTTAAGTACAGAAATTTTTCTTCTTGACACCAATATTGTTCGACGGCACTCCAGTCTACCTCATTGAGTCTGTCAAAATCTTGGTTTGCTTCTTGACGCGACCTATGTTGGAAGAACTGGAGGTCCCCTTTACATGGGACTGCGGGGGGTCCACCGCGGTCTATTTCTTCCAAAGCAGTAGCGTAAAACCGTTTCCAGTTTGAACGGCACCGTAGCCAGCGTATTTACTGGATAAACGACCTCTTATGTCTTGGTGGCGGTTGGTATCCATTTGCAAGTTTGGGCGTCGGGACCACTTTCCTTGGTGGACTGCTCGTCTGCCCCGGGGGAAAAAAAAACCAGGTTGCAAACGTTCTCGAAAGGACATGTGTTTAGATCTTTTTATTTAAAACTTTTCCCGTCTAAGGTAAGTTAGCGCTCTCGGGCCTAATTTTTCGACTATGGTGACATGTTTTTGATGAATGATCCAGATCAACAATAAACTTCCAATTCTGTAACTGTATTCGATTCTTTTAATCTCCCTAGCATTTGTCATCTTATCGTCTAATTTCAATGGTTCCGCTTGTGAACGGAAAATATAAATATATCTTTATCTTTTTTTGTTAATGTTAGCAAAATTAAGTTTCGTCCTAAAATAGCGTTAAAAATTATCTTTAAATCCCCGACCCAAAATTGTTCATCGTTGCTCTCATGAAATTAATTTTGCTTCTGCACCCCTGATTCCCAGTTTAAATAAATTAAATACCTCCCTTGGTAAGATTTTAAAAAACAAGTCAAATAAACTTCATCATCATTATCATAAAAGGTTTAGAATTCCTGGCAGCCTTTAAAAAAAACTTCAGGTACCAAGTTTGAGTTCAAATGTTTAAGTTATTATATCTTCATATTTCAAAAAGCCTTCAAAATTAACAACTAGAACTATCTTTGGGTAACAGCTTTAGTAAATTTTTGTCTTGTTTGCCCATTTTTTAAAGAATACTAAAGTAAATAACCTGTTAAAATTTGGTCCCTACAATCAAATAAAAAGATAATTACGAATAAAAAAAAAGTAAAAAAAAATTTAACTAAAAATTTTAATTATTTTAATAAAGTTTTAACTAAAGTTTACTTATTTCAAAAAGCATTAAGTCAAAAATTTAAGCAAGTTTTAAAGAAAAGTTCTGTGGTAACCTTGACGTCTTTAATTAAACAACTTTTTAAATTTTTCCAAAATTGCTTCTTTAAAGTAATACAAATTATCAACGAACCTCAGATCGGTTAAAATATTTGAAATATTCTGAAGAGCCTTGAGTAAAGGAAATCGAATAAATAATTTAAATAATTTTTATAATATGTATTAGAGTCCGACCCATAATGGTTCTCAGGCCGAAACGAAACCGAAACTGAAAGTTTGTCTGTGTCTGAAGCCACAACTTCGGCCGAAACTGAAGCTACAACTGAACTCACGTGTTCAACTATAAAAATTCTTAAAATACTGAAAATTTGGTGCTTTTTAAAGATTATTCTACATTAATTAAGATTGAAAATGATTGAAATTGATACACGGTATACCTACTAAGTTTGTAGTAATCAATTATTTAAGTTGGTTATATTTTTTATGTAACAAAATATTAAACATATTCTCAAAATTAAATTCTTATTATATGATTATTATCAGTTATGAATAAACAAATTACTTATTGTGACTTTAAAACTAAGTATTGGTATTTTTGATCTTTCTAATTTATGCTTTAATTTGTACGTAACAATACAAATCGAAGAAAGATCAAAAGTAGTGAAATGACATGGAATATAATGACTATTTATAAGTTAATTATTTATTTTTTCTACTAGTCTCCAAGTGGTTAGATACTCGAGTCCAGCTTTTTCCAAAGCTTCAACCCTTTCCCAAAAGGTCTCCACAGCATCCTTTACTAGTTATGGTCTTCCTTATGCTTCTTCTGAAGTATTATTTAATTTTGGGGACAACATGAAAACAGATAGGCGCTGGAGCTGGTGAATAATTGGAAGCCAGCTTGACAATGGAGGCCATCGCTACTGCTAAACTATGCGCGAGTGTGTTATCAATATGAATTTTCAGTCTTTCTTTTGTTGAAATAGTAATTTTATTTATTATTATTTGAATTGTTTAATTCTAGAAACATTAAGCGAAACAATAGCGAGTAAGTTAGTAATAAAATTCACTGAAATATCAGAATAAATGTAAATAGCGAAAAATTAATGTAAATAGCGAAAAATTGTGTTCAATATATGTATATGATTTTTTTATTATTTATACCTTTTATAAAGCATTTTAATTTATTGTAATTATCTGTATTCAGTTTTTATCTTTTTAAAGCGCAAACACGTTACATCTAAAATAAAATTTTTAATATCACACAAAATAAAAAAGCCACCTTGCCGTAGACTCAACATATACTGTACCAAGTTAATTTAAAACTAGAATTTTCGTATACAATGTTTTGTTGTTCTGGTAAATACCTTATAATTTTATGTGACTTTATTTAATGAAAAACATATTTTTCATTCAAGATCAATATCAACAGAGTAATAGTATTGTATAAAAATTATAAGGTTCATTTAACAATAATTAGAAAGGTAGTAAAGTTAACAAAATTAGTAGGACAAATATTTTTGCCTTTTATTTAATTTTATTCGTACTTACTTATAGACGTAAAGAGATTTTATTTGAGCCAATATTTAACAAACTTAATTAATTTAATTTTAAAAGCAGAACAATTTGGTGTTATCGCCACCGAAGAATTTATGTAGTGCTCATGATTTTCCATTTTTCTATTAATTGAATTAAGAGTCTAAAATGAAGGGTATCATTATAGAAAACAACAAAATAGATATATAAAAATGTAAGTTTTTTAATAAGGAAAATCAAAACATTTTTGGACTAACATAATAAAGCGTTAAATATCACAACCCTATGCGTTTAGTTTATGCCTATGTCCAGCAGTGGACTGACACAGGCTGATGATGATGATGATGATGATGATGATGATGATGCGTTTAGTTTAAAAACGCTGGCTTCTCCTTAAAAGATAGATCAATACAATGTTTTACATAATAAAACATATTGAATAGCAATAAATTTACCGTAAGGATATACTAAAATTTAAGTATATTTACCATTTTTATGTAATAGTAAAGTTACAGTTAGACATTTAAGAGCCAATTTAAGACAGTGTATATAATTTGTACTAACAAGGATTCTGTGTCCACCATTGCACTAAATTGTACAAAAAGTAATAATTAGTAAATATGAAGTTCATAAAATACATAACAACTTGCGAAGTCTTAAAATATTTAAATTTAGAAAAAGCTTTTTTATCACATTTTTCGCCAATCTTTGTAATTCCCGAATGCTGTCACTAAAAAACTTAGCAAACAGACATTCATTTGCCTAAAAAATGTAAGCATAACTCGCAAAAATTTAATAAAACTATTTACTTTGGTAATTATTTTATCATTCACGTATAATTTCGTTATTTAATAGTTATTCTGGCAGCATCGAAAAGCAAAATTTTTTGTTAATGAGTCGAGATTTGCATGACTGCAATTCAGTTATGGCTGATTGTACAAGCAGTCATTTATTTGATCGAAGGATCTTCTCAACAATCAACTTCGTTCATTATCCATTGTTCCAACAACGTTAATACGAAAACAAAATTATTGTTCAGTACCTTTAAAGTAAATAGTTAACAGTCTTACGTTTTCTAAATAAAAATCATTCCTAGAAGAGGTTTGCATCGATGTTTAGCATTTTTATTTATTTTAAACGTATTTTTTTTTAGCGTTTTGTCTTGCTTACCATCATTTGATTTTAAATGCACTTTGGCATTGTGCCATTAGCTGATGAGCATGAAGTTTTAACGAATAAAATAAAAAAACGTATACAGGTAATTCCATTGAACAAGCTGTATATATTAGAACATTACTTTTTATTAATTTAATTCTTAGTTTACACATGACGTTTAACTGATTTTAATTTAACTTAAACAAATTAATAATTACTAAATTTTAATCAGTTAATAAAGTAAGAAAGGTTTACCACTTTCTCCCCTATTAGATCTGTTTGTCGCAGCAGTGGGGCTCCAGTACCTTGGTTAGTATAGCCGCGCGGAATAAGAGAACCGGCTAGGAGATTACAAAGCATTCTTGTGCCCCACTTTTAACAATTTAATATTTGAATAAGAATAATTAAATTTAATAATCTTTTCTTAAGTAGGTACGCAGATACGGAATGTAATTATTGCAAGAAGCGTAGATAACGGACGTTACCGTATGCCGCCAGTACAATAGCCGTACTGAGACATGCGATTTACTTCAGCATATGTTAGCATTTCAAGTAAGCTTTTGATAAATCAAAATGAAGGATTAAGATAAAAAATATCTAGTAAGAATAAAAATATGTTTGTCTGTAGATGCAGCAGAATTTAAAATAATAATAACAAAAATTGCAATTAAAGTACCATTAACTAGTAATATCGAACAAAATAAACACGCTTATATGTGAAAAATGTGCAATGTGGTTTAAAACAGCTTAATGCTTCTCATTTGCTCACACAGAAGTTGTTTTGCTATAAGGGTTATTATCTAAATGGTTATTACACAAGAAAGTTATCCAATAAAATTCTTAACAAATTAAATAATACTATCTTGTGTTTGTCTTGTTTACGAATACTACATGTTTAATAAAAAATTGTTTTATCGCGTATAATTTGGTGCATAAAACAGACTAATAAATAAAATACCAACAACCCAATTGGAAGCGTGGTGGGATAGGTCCAAACCCCTAGTGGATAGGGGTATAAGGAGGCATTCGCAGTGGACTATCAAAGCTGGTGATGATGATGATGCTAAAAAAAATACACAAATGACGATGGCCGGGTAGATTTACGACGTTCACTTGTCGTAAACTTAAGGAATAATGATGTTACTAATAATATATAAATATATTTAGTAAAAACTTTATCGTCAACTGAAACATTATAGGTATAGTAATTGTCATTATTTGTTATTTTGGAATAATGACAGTTAATTTTCAGGCTTTTCTTTAATGCGCAATCTTAGTCTACTTTGTCGGCCTACGAAATTGTTAA
Source organism: Lamproptera curius (assembly GCA_029286875.1). Taxonomy (NCBI): domain Eukaryota; kingdom Metazoa; phylum Arthropoda; class Insecta; order Lepidoptera; family Papilionidae; genus Lamproptera; species Lamproptera curius. The sequence continues at coordinate 25,451 of JAGSMT010000410.1, read as the reverse complement.
TTTCAAAATTACAATATTAGGTTAGATCACTAATATCAAATATACGATGGCTTTGAATTGTACCAATCCGGTTTTCTTATAGAGGCCACAGCTCAATATAAACATACGTTGGAAGTTTGAAAATTTTATAAAACCATGCTTATAATTGTAACGAGACTAAACACACTATTCGAAACTATTTTTTAAAGATTTTGGAGAAAAGGCCTAGAAATTAAGATTTAATTTTGTTTTAAAATAATTAGACACTACTAATAAAGTTCTTTTGAGTATTAGAAGAATAATTATATACACAGTTTTGTATAAATGTTTTTAAAAGGTCATTCATGTTTTGATTAGTGTAAGGAGATTATCTAAAGCATAAATCATTTAAGAAGATTTCTATTTATCTTTTGCATTTAATGGTAAGTTAACAAATTTTTAACAATAAAATTCCTACAATCTTTCACTACCTTGTTTGCAATTTCGTTAATCGATTATAAATAAAATAGTCTGAATTTTGGGAAGAAAATGATCAATATTATTCTTATAATTTTCAAAAGACTCGGTTATTTTTAGTATGAAAAGCTTTAAATCGTTATAAAAATACGTCCAAAACTAAGTGATCCAGTATTTAACAACTTTTCAAAATAAATCGATATTATTAAAACTATTCCGAAGAGTAGCAAAATTTAATTCAAGTTTTAAAGTAAAAACACAATATTGTTTCAATTAAGTCCGTAAAAGATAACGACAACAAGACAACAGCTTTACAACGACAGCTTATTTATTTTAAACTAATTCCCAACAATTGACTCAAGTTGTTCTTTAGAGATTCTTTTTGATTTAGTAAACTAGGACGTTGATAATGAGTGCCTCTCAGTAGAACAATTTATTACTCTTTATTTTTTATTTAATAAAATGGTATAAATAGGGAAGACGGCCAAACAAATGCTTACTCTGTTAAATCATGCCTTGGTGCTTTTCCAATCCAGGACATGAAATGTGTTGTGTTTTGTTTAAATTTAGCAGACATAGACACAGCAGTATTTCATTATTTTATTCTTGTCGGAACTAGAACTGACACCTGTAAACAATATATTGTAATTATTTATATTCAGTATTTTTTGTATGTATTATGGTTCGGAAGCAACATACTTTCAAAATTACGGATTATTAAGGATTTCTGAACAAAAAATCTTGTGTTTTAGATGATTATAGTTGTCTGTTATTACGTTACAAGATAGCAAAGCAAACTTAAGTTTTCATCCAGTTGGACGCTTGGTTCTACCGTAAGAGAAAGCTTTTTAAAATTCTAAGGTTTTATAACGTAAAGAAAGGTTAAAATTTTATTAAATAGTGGTGAAAATTGTTAAATTATAATACATATTTAGTGATAATGATAATAATTTATTTAAAAATCATTAGGGAAGAAAGGCTCTTGGGGCAACCTCTTACTGGCCATCGCAGCTTTGTACGGCCCCTATGAGATGAAGTGTCGACCTATCCAAATGTGTAGAAGTTTGGGGATACACGTGGCTCGGGTCGGCCTTTTCGCATATGGGCGAAATAAATGCTCAGTACTGGGTTTAACAGGCTGAAACGACTGATGACGATGAATAATGATTTAATACCGACATCAGATTCCTAAGAGATACAAGTTCTATCTAAGCTCGTTCTAGCCCATAACGTTCATTATTTATAACTTTAAGATATTCTTTACAATTTACAAAAATAGTTGTTTTTTAATAGTTAACATATAGGCAACCGTTTTATGGTTAGGTCATTAAATCTCAATTTGCCTTTGCATCAATAGTAACGGAAAATATAGAAAACACTGTAAGGAATACACGCTTAATTAGTAATTTCACCCTGCTTCCTAACGTGGCACCCTATTGGAATTCATATCAAGCTTGTCTCATTTTGTTAGACATATGTAAAAACTAAAAAAATAAAATTTTAAATGTCCTCTTCATTTCCATAATTAATTAAAAATTTAAATAATCCTTATAATTTTTGTTCATATTCTGTGATTACACAGAGTATGAACATAAAATACTAACGATGACATCAGTATTAGTTAATGTCTTTAATTACAAATTATTTGGGTAATCACCATTTAGTTATCTGCGCTGTGTTATTTAAAAAACCTCTTTTGCTTTCTTCGATTGAAGTTTAAATCTGTGGTAAAGCGGAAACATCAGCAATAAAGTTTAACTTTATTTGTGACATTTACCGACAATGCAATATCGTTTCAAGTGTTGTTAAGCCTTAACTGCGTCACTCCAGTTTTCCAAGTGGAACAGATTGTCACTATTAGTAAAATGTTAAAGTAAAAATATTTCTGCATTTAAAACTTGCCCAAAGGTTACTGCTTTATACGACTATGATAATACAACTGATAAAACACGAAGGTCGTCTAATCTAATTAATAGTGTGTATGTCAAAAGAATAATCTAAGCTAAAATAAACCTTAAATGTAAGCTAAGAATTTTTGTATACATAATTGTTGTCACAACATTACAATTGCACTGATAAGTTTAGTGGTAATGGATTCTTAAAACCTTGTTTAACGAATCGAAATATTAATAGTGAGTTGGAAATTTTATATATGGCTTAGGTGAGGCAACTTGTAGTCATTTAAAAAAATTGTTGGAAGGGTTTAATTACCTAGATAAGCTAGACAAGGACCTTGTCTCCAGCTGGTAAAAGAAACATCTTAACTGCTTCAGGCTCGAAAATGATCCATGACAAACCTGGATAAGTCGACCAATAAAGCCCATTAGACTTCATTTTTTTAGCCTAGCAGGCAGACAGCAATCGAGCCACCTGATGGAAAGTGGTCACCGACGCCCAAGACATTGGCACAGGTCGACACTTCATCTCATAGGGCCTCAACACTGCGATGTGGAAACAGGTTGCCACTCAGAACCTTTCTTCCCTAATGATTTATTAAATGAATAATTATTCATTATCATTAATTTCCAATTTTCTATATACTAGTGTCACCAACGCGCTGCCTACCGTGAGACATGAGACCTTTGAAATACTCTACATATGCCCTTCAAACCGGAGCACTGTAGTGTTTTCACACTACTGTTTAGTGGAAAAGCCAACGCGGTGGTACCACCCAGACGGTCCCCTGTAAAGGGACCTACACCGGCAACCGTTTGGCAATATGTTACACTTTCGTTACTACTGACCCCTAGAATAATCTATTCCAATTCTTTTGATTTTACCCAGTAGAACTTTAGGGCCAAAAATCATACACCCATCTTTACTATCCGGCTTAGCATGAGCTTCGACAACCTTTGGGTAATTCGGATGATTATACCGTTCCTTCACAAAAAAAGACTAGCAAATACGCCCAAGGCGTGCTATATTAGACTAAAAGTATCTCGGCATATCTTCTACCATAATAGCAGAAATATTCTCTTCTGAACACTTCACTGCCACTGCATGGTAAGCTGTAAAGGTGTATCTACATTTGTGATAAAGAGTAAATCTGAGATCTGGATTTTTGTAACTTAAAAAAACCAATAACTACCTTAGATGTATCTCAAGAGAGACTTATTTGTCCATAATTCAATGAACTTAATTAATCTATACAACGTTTACTGTAAACTCTTTTAAATTTTGTTTAGCTTTACGGGTTTACTATAATCTATAAAAAATTATATAAGACTATGAGTGTAACAATTTTACATTTATTTTCGATAAACCTATGTAAGGTATCTAATAATTTCATATTTTAGAAGTAGTTCCAAATAAAATCCTTCATAAGTCCACTTTTTAAAATATCGTTTTCGATCAACCATTTTTAATTAGGTCAGTTCATAAACTTAATTCTAAATTTAAATAAATTTTGAAAAGTAAGATGATCCATGCGTCGGATGGGCATGTAAAAAGTCGGTCCACCCACCAACCCGCATTGGACCGTGGTGGGATATGGTCCAAAGACCCCCTAATGGATAGGGGTATATTAAGGGAGGTCTATGTCCAGCAGTGGACTATTACAGTCTGATGATGGATTAAATTTTAGTTACAAATTGCTAAAATATACAATTTAAGTTCATTGAATCACTAAAAAGCTTGGTTAATTAATTAATTCTATCTTACTGCGTACATTTGCTCTTGTGTCTTATATAATTTGTTTTATTATTATTTCTGCCTTAGCTGCCTCCGTAACCTTGTGGTATGGGCGTGCTTTAGAAACCGGAGGTCGTGGGTTCGACTCCTGCGGGGACTCAACAAGTTTTTATTGTTGTTTCCTAGTTGGTTAGGGCAATTTGGGCCGGTCATCCAATTGTCTGAAAAGTAAGGTGATCAATGCGTCGGATAGGCTTGTAAAAAATCGGTCCACCTACCAACCTGCATTGGACAAGCTTGGCACATCACATCACAGGCTGATGACGATAATTATTTCTAGCCTAAATCTATCATCTAGTTGGAATATTGGAGACTATGGATATTTCGGCTAATACTCCATGTATTGGTCGTAATGTTACGAACCGTAGCTCGTCGTTTCGAATTCTGCAGCGAAAACACTTTGTATCTGGTTGGTTTAAGAAATATGGACCGATCACCCAGTTGTCTAAAAATGAAGTCTCCTAGTATGTATTTAAATTATCTAGACATGTCAAAAGTTAGCTCCGGTGGCCAAGACCGCAGACACTATATTGTCATTAAATTTACTGACTGACATGAAACTTATCCACACATCGCATATACTGTTGTATGTTACGCGGTATGTTAGACTAAAAAATACTACGTAGTAAGACAAAATGTCACATTCAGCTATCGAAAAAGTCAAGCCTAAACAAGATAAAAAGCTTCCAGGCAAATTATTGTTTAACATCTTTACTGCAAGTTATGTATAGCAGGTGTGACTAGCCATTATCATAGATGTAACAAGAGTTTGTATATTGCTTATGATTTTGCTTATTTAAATTTGTATATTTTTATCGTGTCTGCTTTAACAATAGTGCGATGCTATAAAACTAAATCTTAAACCTTAATAAATACACTGATTATGTGTACAAATTTCATTTAAATCTTTTCATGATTCCGGTACTTATTTTTTTACAAAAACGTTAAATGCGCTTGTAAATGGCTATAGCTTTAGTGTTGCATATTATGTTATTTATGCAGATTGTATGTCCCTCAACACAATGCAGACAACCTATTGTATCGTAGGATATGTTCAATATTCTATTCCCAATACGTATTCTGATCTCGCAATATTCCTGATATTGACGATATAAAATACGTTTGCGAAGATGTATTGTGCATCAATCACTCGAGCTGTTTTGACGTAAGCTAGTAAGATACATTGCAGTGTTTACCAATCAATAACTTAACGAAATAAATAAGAACTTATTTTATGAATAGTCAAGTATATCACTTTCCTTTAAGACATTTTTGCTGCAGTAGTAATAATAATTTTAAATTTAATGTATATTATAGTCAATTTTTGTACTTAACAGAAATCATCAAGCTTTAGAGTGCTATGGAGATTCAGTCTCACTAGTTAACAAGTTAATAGAGATTGAATATTAAAACTGACCATTGTTTAATTTTTATAATTTTAGTGAGCCTAAAGAAATGCTGCAGCATTAAACATATTTTAAACGAACCAAATTCCATAAGAAGTAAAATCTTGTTCAGGGTAATTTGTCAATTGTCATTGAGTTAAAATAAATCATTTAATTTCACTATGCTTGGTATTTCCTTATTTCCGATGTTGACACCTCGATTCAAAGCACGTATTAGTACGGTTGGCGAAATCAAGAATAAGCAATACGTCAGTAATTTTTGATGTTAAATTAACAACATGAACATAGAAAATTTAAAACTATTAGTGTTTTACATACATTCATAGGTTAATTAGAATTAATTTATTAAATAAAATTACTTTACGGATTTTATCGCGTTTATTTTACATTTTAAATTCCTGACTTTTCAAACACTTTTCCAGCGGCCGTGGTCACGGGAAGACTGAGATGTCATGAGTCGTGGTGCCAGTGCTGAAGCGGTTTCCAGACCTAATTTTAATTAATTATTTTTAGTCTATACTCCGACCTATGCAAATGAACTGGTTTTATCATCAGAGCCAGCAGTGGTATTATGCTTGGGTTTAAATTTTAATTTATTAATTATGGGGTCACAAGTATCTTCTCTATTGAAATTTGGATGTTTTCTAATCTCAATAGCCTCACGGATAATTCTTGGTAGGAATCGGTGTTCTTCAGCGAGGATTTGTGGTCGATCAAATCTGATGTAATGGTTTGGGTGATTTAAATATGGTCGCACACTGCCGACCTGTTGGGTCTTATATGTCAGCTATACGTTCCTTCACGCGGGTTCTTGTTGCTCGCTTTGTCTGTCAAATATAAGAGAGGCCGCAGTCACAATCAACTTATACACTCCTGGATCTTGTAGAGGATATTGCACTTGACAGGTGGTAGGAATTGACAATCTTCTTCAGCGGCTGAAATAAGTTTTGATGAAGCCCCTCAAATGTAGCCAATCTTGTCGTTACGCCTTTCACAAAAGGTAAAACAGCAGGTACTCGCTCCACTGTGGCTGCCTTCACTCGGTCATTGTGACGCTGCCGTGGCGCAGCAAGCTTGTTGTCTCGCAGCACTTGCTTAACATGGTGTAGCTCAGCCGCCAGGTGTGCATCATCACAGATCCCTTGTGCTCTCTGAAACAAAGATTTGCTCACGGTAGCTAACTGGGATGGATGGTGGTGCGAATTACCGTTTAAATATTTATTTGTATGGGTTGGTTTCCTATACACAGTATGGTTCAAGGTGTTATCAGGATTGCGAATAATTAAAACATAAAGAAAAGCTAAAGATTTTTTTCTAACTCCATAGTAAACTGTATTTTGAATGAATAGAGTTAAGGTGGTTTAAAATGCATTTATTTTATCATACTAAGATGGAATGTATAATCTACATAGGGCTTATAAAATCTTGGATGAATGGGAGCAGTGAGTAGGCCTTCTGCTTAAAGTCTTCCACATAAAATGTCAGAATAGGAGACACTGGGCGATCGCTACACCATCCATCTGTATGTAGAACCTGTCTTTCACAATAAATAGCCAGGTGTTAGGCAATGTTATAGTAAAATGCATATTCTATTGAGATATTATTTTCCTCTTATTTCTTGTTACAATATTGATGCACTTCCATTGGTAAAGATAAACAAAGATTGAACATCAAAACTAACTATAGTTTTATTGTCAGCAAGATGTAGATGTTTGACCTCACTACAAAATGGTAAGAACTTTGTATTACGCTTGTTTGTCCTCTGAGTGGTAGAGATTTTTATTAAATGTTGAGCCAATTTATGAGTTGGTGAGTCAATTTGGCTTACAATAGGGCGCAATGGAGCATAATTTTGTGTATTTTAGGCAACCCTACAATTTTGGGGGCTTGTGACATGAAGGTATAATCAATTTAACGTCAAGCTTAAGTTTTCGAAGTGCTTTTAATAAGATCGCTATATAAGATTTATTTAATTTAGTTAAATATATAGGCTTATTCAACCGCCTTCCTGGTCTAGCGGTATTGGCCTTGAATTATAAACCGAGGCCGTGGATTCGGATCCCGGAAAACTTGCTATCGTTTTCTTTTGTTGGTTACGACAATTTAGGCGAGCATCCAACAGTCTGAAAAGTAAGAATTACATGTTGAATGGAATGAAAACTTCGGCCAACAACCAACCCCATTATATCAGTGGTGGGATATCGTCCAAAACCTCTAATTGGTAGAAAGGAGCTACAGGACAGGTGGTGATGAGGGTTTTTAAACTAATCACTATTTCCTAACGATTATAAATACCTAATATTTTAATTTAAAACATTGTATGATCATTTTAGGTCAATATTTACGTTTGAGTAGACTAGAATCACCATTTACTTTAAGTTTTTAAAAAAATGACCCTGTATTTGATACCATATGAATCAAGTTTTGTTTATTAAGTTCTAGCCAGAACAAGAACAACATTATTGTTTTTAATTTTTTTTCTAGTTGCTCAGTTACCTCTTCAGTTACGAATTAAACAATCTAGCTAAACGGAATTAAAATGTTATTAATACATGCCGATAAAATATATGTTGTACTAGAAAAAAATATATTTTACGATTTCGAAGTGAGTAGATCTTTTAAGAACCAAAAGCATTAAAATACACTAAGTAAAACAATAATATCAATTTAGATAGCCTGAGAGGAGAAGCAAGGAAAAATTTAAAATCATGAATAATTATTCTAAGCACACTTCTAAATTAACGACAAAGCAGAGCTGAATTATTTTTTAATGTAATTTGCCTGAAAACAATGATGATTGCTTTTCTCGCTTTTAAATATATAGGTAGCAGAAAGGCAATTTTGTTGCGGGCGAAAGACTTCGCCCAAACCTAGCTCATGTTTTCAGAGCAGTTATAGCTGGAATTTGCATAATCCGTATAATTGTGCTTTATAAAACTACGGCTAAATTATTTATTCAATAAATGGAGGAATTATAATAATATGTATATAACTATATGTGTTAAGTGAATTGTAAAGTAGTCTGCATGTGAATCCAAAGTTCTCTTCCTATTAGTATTAAGCTACTATTTTAGTAGCACCACAGGTTATAACTATATGATATTTTATGAGTTACAATATCAAAATTTTTAAGTAAATATTTTTACTAGAATTTTGCTTTGCATACAATAAAAATATTTTCTGTATTGAGTTCCTTTCATTATTTTTATTAATTTATTCTTCGATAAAAAATGACGAACAATATGTTTGAATCTTAATGTACATGAGGAGCGTTCTTGAACTTTTAATCTATAAGGTAAATAAAATTTTGTGTCTGTTTGTAACATCAAAATAATCGTTTTAAATATTACTAATGGTATATTAGATCATCTATCAAACAATATTTTCAAATTTTGTTTCACTCTCATCTGTTTCTTCTGTTCTTTAACTCTGAAACGGCTGGTTCGATTGTACTTTTTAGGTAGATTTCTGGAAGATAGCTAACGTAAATTGGAGTAAATTAGCTATGTTTAATAATCTAACAATTTGGGTATATCGTTTGTAGCCCATCGACAAAATCACGTGCAAAAGCTAGTTTAGAAATTTGTTTAGAACCTTTACTGATTTTAGACTAGTAAAGTGTTTTAGATTCGTAGATAAGAATCAATGCGTAGATAAGGAAAAATTTCTTCGAGATAGCAATATATGTAACCACTCTACATATATAGCATACACATACAATCAAAGTCAAGCAAAAAACCCTGCGGTCTTTTTTACATAGTCATATATAAATATTTTAGATGATAGTATTTACAGAATTTTATTTGTATCATTACACTAGATATTTAGAGGAACCATATTGTAATCAGGATATAAAATATTAGGAAATTATATATATAGGATTATATAAAAGTATTACTTTAGTAATTTTAAATTAAAATTTACTTCCTGTTGCATAAGAAAATTTTTCCCGTAACACCTAAGAATTAATATTGAAATCGACTTGAAACAGAGAACCAGTGATCAAAATAATTTTAATTAACTTTTCCAACGTTAACTTCCCGACTAATTTTAATTTGAATTTTTTAATTAAGGCCATGATGGATCCACGGTTTTCTTTAGTATTTACAACAAACATCAAATTAATTGTTTCCTTATCGTTTTAAAAAACTTTAAATGAACATCAAAGTAATAAACCTCTTCTGAAAAGAAAGATTGGATAAAAAGGTTGACAAATATTTTTGAAACATATATCAAGTAATTTGAAAGATTCAATCTAGCACTATAGCTCTTAAACCTATTTTTAATAATTTATCCATTATTTTATAAACAAATTTCAAGCCTCAAAAGCTTTTTAACATAAATGATTATTCACCAGTACAAAATAACTGCCTTTATGTTACTAACTCCGTATATTTCTACCACTATGTACATGGATTTAAACATAAACGTAGCATATTGACGAGGTTATATCTATTTTATTTTAAAATATTAGACTTTCTATTTTTAAAACTTTCAATTAAATTCAATATCAATTTAGATGATGGAAATAAAAAATGTTAAGTGTCGATCAAAATCAAACTATCAAATAATATCTAAAGCACAGCTGTTTATTTTAAAATTGGCTTTTTATTGTTTTGATATTGTTTTGTTATAAATGTTTTCGTGAAGCGGTTGATGACGTTTTTAGCAGAACTCTAAACTTAAACTTATATTGAAAAGTATATGCATGTTTACTGTTCTAAAGCTTATTCTTATATATCTGATAAGGATAAATGCCCCAAGCGTTTGCAATATAAGCAAATATGACATGCTTTATTCATAAAAGTTATTTCTGGTACCGGTTTTTGTGTCTTTTATATGTTTTAGGATATTTATTTAATTAAACGTCATTTATAGAACGTTTTAACTACATACTATACTTTTTTAAGCAATCACATACATAGGGACTAACACGTTATGCGTAAATTAAGATTAAAAATGTATTTTGTAAATATTTTTAAAATTGTGCACATTGGTATATTGTGCCTTCACTTAATTTTAGATTAATTTATGTTTAGCCAAATTATTTTCATAAAATCATAGGATTTTTGTTTAATTCTAAATAACCGACTAGAAAACTACAAAATCAGAGCAGTGGGAGAAAAGAGCCACAAAAAAAGTAACATATAAACTTTAAAAATTTGCGCCCGTATTTGGATACTTCCGTTTTGTGAAAAGCCAGATATAATGTAAATATAGAAGATACATACTAATCAATGCTCCTAAGCCATGTTTTTCAAATAAATTTTTGGTGCATAGTAAGAAAAAAACACAATTTATTTTATTTTCTAAGTTTTAAATTTTGCTAAAACATACTTAACATTTCCTTTACCTATCATGTAAAAATGGAATGGAAAACTAGGTTGATCAAATTTAGAAATAACTAACTACTTTACTAATTTTTTAGTAATTTTAAGGACTCATTCATAAAATTGTTTCTCCCTTTTGACCGCCTTATCTTATTAAGTTAATGAGCAATGGAGTCAACCAACAAAGAGGAATGTAATTTATCTATGGGGATTGTTGTTTAAACGTTTTACATGTAATTGATACTCTTTTTAAAAACCTAATCTAAATTGGTTTGCGCAATACTTTACAAACCCAAACTGTAAGGAAGAGATAAGTTAAACATAAAAGTTATACTTGTAATGTGAACAACTATTCATGTTTTTATTATATTGCCGCTGTATTTAAATGTGGGTATGGGAAATTAAGTTTTGCTTTTTTTTTTAGACTATTTGAACATTTTTTTTAAGTAATATACAACAAAATTTTTAATTGTTATATAATAAATAAAACCCTCTACAAACAATCTCCTTTGTTATTTAGGTTGAAGGTTTGGTTGAACAAATGAAAAGAACATTGGTAATTCCGATAGTTTTATTGTCCATAACAAACAAAGTCAAAGGAAATAATAAAACAGATAAATACAGATGGGTGGATTTGGAATCATTCACACAACAAGTAATCGATAAACTGGCCAAGAAAAATGTGTAAAGAATGCAAGGCATGCATTTGCATCAGTGACATGGCTTCGCCTGGGCGTAGGATCCGACTGATGAGCGGGTGGACATGAAATTGCGCCGACGCCTCATCTATTTTCTCGGTCGGAAGTTTTCCGATGAAATCGCGTTTCCATTTTCCCAACGGCGGGCATTTTAATGTTTATCGGATGGTGCAACAAATCAATATTCAATTATGTTAATATTAATTAATTTTTGTATTCATAAACAATGTTTTATGTATTGTATGTATAGGTAAGTAGATAGAGTTATTTATAAGATTGTCATTAGATATATTATTAAAGGCCTTGCGTCTTTACAAGACGATTTAACATATGTCTGATCAGAGAACCCTTTTCGTGCTATATAAGCCAATTCGAGGTGACATTGTCTTCACACACGGCGGAGAATTGTGAATTAGGCGGGGTGGTAGTGCCGGTGTTCCTTTGTCTCCTATCCGCCAGTAACTGAAACCAGGCTGATCGTGGTAAGCTGACCCTCTTCACCTTACGCCATCCAATCTATCCTCTCGAGCTCCTCCAGCGTTTGTTGTCATGTTAAATGTGGACATGTCTCGCTTAACAGTCTTTAAATCAGCAACGGTCTCCCAACGTTTCTCTTCGCATTTGCTATGGTGCAACAAAACAAGCCGCGGCAAACGAGAAGGTGGCATGCGATACACATGTCCCAGCCATCTCAACCGTTTCTGCTTGAGTAGTGCGGTGAGGCTGGGCTGGCGATTTCCAACACCTTTTGTTCGTCGCTCTGTCCGTCCACGAGCATGAATGTTACGCAGACAGCTCATGTAGAAGGTGTTTTAGTCGGCGTTCTTGCTTTGAAGTACGATGCCCAGGTTTCCGCTCCGTACAGAAGTATGCTCAAAATGCATGTTTGGAACACCGTTATTTTGGTTTTGTGGTCAGATGTTTGTTGGTCCAAACCTTGTACGGAGCTTTCCGAACATGGCCTTTGCCAATACGAACGTTGATCTCCATCAAGCAGATTGTTCGACACCTCGACCAGGTAGCAAAACTGCTCGACTATTTCCAGGGGCTTTTCCAGTAGAATCGCTGGTGGTGTGACAAACCCTGAACCAGTACGACTGTTTTCTTGGCGTTTATGCTCATGGAGAACAGAGTGCATGCGTAAAGAGAACTTGTCCATCATCTGGGAGCTCGTTGGAGGCAGCGAGAAGGCTGTCGTCGCAAACAAGAGATCGTCGACGTGCAAGTCCTCACGATACCGTTTAGACTTGGAGAAGACCAGTGTTAAAAGTCTTCCATCAGTCCTTGGTGAGATGGATACCTACGGCACTCACCAAAAGCAACTTCAGGAGAGCGAGAAGAAGATACCAAAGGGTAGGTGCAGACACTCCCTGTCGGACGCCTCTACATACTGCGAAAGGCTCAGACAGATCGCCATTGAAAACAACAGAGCCTTTCATTTCTTCCGTGGAACGATTTAATGAGACTTAGTAGCTTTGGTGGACATCCTATGCCTCTAGCCGTGTACAGACCTTCCCTGCTTACGGTATCGAGGCCTTGTTCAGGTCGAAGGCTAAAAGTGGTGTGTTCTCTCACGACACTTCTCTTGAAGTTGTTCGAGGTGAATATCATGTCGACTGTGGATCGCTGGCCTGGAAACCGCACTGAGCTTCCGGGTAATGCGATCTGCCAGTTGTTGGAGCTTAGAAAGTACGACACGTCCAAAACAACTTTCCCACGATGCTAGTGCTATCCACGGAACTGTTGCAATCGCCGGTCACCTTTCCCTTATAAGTCACATATTACATTGCGCATTTCTTGAGGCCGCAACCCGCCTCCCAGCATCTACACAGCAGTCTGTAAAATGGAAGGTCCCACAACTCAATTTATAATCTCTGCATAGGTTTCCGTCGTTACCAGGACTTTTTTCCCGCTTAAGCTTAACGGCCTTATGGTACTCTGTGAAGAGGCGGCTCGTCCAACTCACTCCCAGGTGGCAATTTCAGCATTAATCCATTGTAACTGCCTCGATATCAACTGGTTGGTGGGTAAAGCTGGTGTAGTGTTCCACCTTAACGTTGCATTTGCCTGGCCGCTGTCAGTAAATAAGCCTCAATTTCTTTAAAGGTTCCGTTTTCTTGGGAATCGGACCAAGGCTCTTTGATTCCCGAGTACAGTCCACTGAGATTTCCCGTGTCAGCGCAGGCTTGGATTTCATTACAAAGGTTTGACCAATGCGCATTTACGCATTGTCGACCTCTCTGCAGTTCTGGCTTTCTGCACAATAATGCCGATCGCGTTTTAGGACAAGGAGAAATTCGTAGCATAAAGCAGCATGACGCTTAGCATCAAGCGGTTGTAAGGTTTGCTAGGTTTTCGGAACCAGTCCCTGTTTTTGTTTCGCATCCAAAGCTTTTGCTGCTGTAACGAGTACTACCTTTAGTCTATTCCATTCATCAGAAATAGGTACGTCCAGGTCCCAGTTAGCAGTTTCGCAATTAACCATTTCGCATATGTTTGGATCATCACATCGTTTTGGGTATAGGAGATTCAATCTCTTTACCGGTGGTCTAACAGTGTATCTTCTTTGGAGAAATGGTAATTCGCGCCCAACTAGGGAATGGTCTGTATCGCATTCAGCGCTTTGAAAAGATCGGTGTGAGTCTTCACGGGTCTTTTTCTGACAAAACAAGGTCTAGTTGGTGCCAGTGGCCGGGCGAGGGTGTCCCAAGAAACCCGAGGCTCTTTGCCTTTAAAGTAAGATTGGTAACACATAATTGGTATTGGAACAGAATTCCAATAGACGTTGACCATTTTCGTTAATGTTTCCTATACCATGGTTACCAAGGCAATCAGACCATGTAGGAGAATCACGACCTAGATTAAAATCTCCCTGTATATAAAGGCGGTCCGACTCACTCTGCCAACGGTCTCCGTAAGCTCACCCGTAGAAATGGTCTTGGTCTCAGCAAGGCTGAAAGTGTTGGCGCGTATGCGGATATAAAAGGTGACATGCATTTGCTGTTCATACGCAGAGATATGATACGCTCTGAAACGCCTTTTGAGTTTCGATCGCCCGCAGTGGGTCGTTCCGAACAGCAAATCCAACACCGTATTCGCGGACAGATTGGCAGCGCCTTTTCCAGAAAAAGGTGTAATGTGCTTCCCGAAGGACCCTTCCTCGGAAGTCTCGTTTCCTGAAGGGTGCTACAGCGATGTTAAGCCTATCGAGCTCACCATCCAGGACAGCAGTTTTGCGCAGATCTTGGCGCTAATTCCAGAACCTCCCCAGGTTTCGGGAGGCCCGTCCTCATAGTACGGACGTTCCATGACCCTAGCGAATGAATATGTTAGCATGTTTTAATGCTTTTTTATTATTTGCAGGTGTACTGGATATCGGCACCAGTTGTCTAATTTTGCTAGTGTTCCCCACAACCTTTGGAACAAACCAGCACCGGGCTATTGGCCGAGGGCTGCCCAGTGGAGCGGGCGTTATTTTAACAGTGGTCGGATGGACCCTCCCACCGTTAGAGTGACCCTGACCACCCGCGCGCCGGTTACTGTCACTCCCCGTGTTGTTATCCACGCAGCCGAGCTGACGGGTGAGTGTCCTCACCACAGGACACTGCATCGCCTGGGACGTAATTAGGAAAGCACAGGATTGCCCAAAGCCTATACCACCCTCCTCGGTCTTCCAACAGAGCCCGCAGGAACGCCAAAGGATACGTGCGGTGTTGGTCGACTGCAGAGTCTGCCGCTTTCGGGTTAAACCGTACTTGGCCTGACGGTGACACCAAGACCGGTTTATTTTCGGAGTTGCCTTCTCCTGACAGATTGCAGATCAGTGCTGACGATGCCTCTCTCACCGTTTAAATAAACACAATTATAAAAATACAATACACTTAAAAAAATATTATAAATAATTATTAAGTAATAAAAACTATTTTATACAATTTAAAATAATTTTAAACAAACAAAAAGATTTTTAAGGGCCACAAACTTAAATAAACTTAGTAAACCTATTTTATATATCTAAATTATAGTGCAACTTATTAAACTTTCCCAATGGAAATTGCGTTGTCTTAACCTAATACATAAATATTCTAATAAGAAACTATTCTTGGTTGCTGTATTCATTTTCTTTTTCTAAATTCTCTCTTCAATTTTCCATGCATTTGAAATTTCGTGTTTCGTGTTTTCTAATTTTTAATCTGCTTTTTCCTCAACGTTAGATGACGCTGTAAATTTTGTAGGTATAACTTCAATAAGATTTTCTATATTTTCTGTGTTGTTCGTTTGATGAGTGTTCGATAGATGGCGCTAATTTCAAATCAAGTTCGTCTAATGTGTTTCTTTAATTTGGTTTCATATTGTCTTATGTTCAAAGGTTATCAGTACCTATGATTGTTAAAAGATGACTTGGTTGTTCTAATTTATTTCGTATTATGTTACATAGAATCGTTTTGAAGCTGTTTTCGGTCGTCTGTAAAAATTTATCTGCCACTGTCATCACACAATTTTTAGATTTGGTTTAAACTTTCCTGTAATTACTATTTTACTCAACTTTTTTTCCAATTGCACTTATATTTTGGACTTCCTTTAAGCTGGAAAATTTTGGTGAAATTGTCATTAGATATAAGTTGTTTTGTATATAATATATATTGTAATGAATATAATATTCCCAGGTACCGTGGTCCTGTGACGCTGGACCCTGGAAAAGGAATTTGAATAATTATTGTCATAGTATTTCTAGTATTTCAACAAACTTTTAAAAAGTTACCGTCATCTTTCCTAAAACAAGGCTTAATCTCTTAGAAAAATAAGAAAATGTGTGAAAAATAGAATTAAACAAATTTTATTTATCGTTCGTTTTTTTCTCTTATTAATTTAAAGATTTTGTTCAACTAATAAACTTGAAAAGGGTTTTTTTATATATTTTTTTTTTAATTTTAACGTTACAGTAACTTAATTTTAAAATATTTATACGTTTAATATTTTTCTTAGTAGCTTTATTACCCACTTAATTCTTCCACATCATCATCGTTTCATCGAGATAATCAACTGCTGGACATAGGCTTTCCGCTTATGCCCGACCGCTCCGATCATCGGCTCTTTCTTCCAGCCCTAATCAGTCACTTTGCAAATGTCGTCCTCCATCTTACCGCAGGGCGTCCCACACTACGTTTGCCAAACTTCCGTAGCCACTCTGCCAATTCAGACGAATCCAATAATTTCATTCTGTCCTTCGGATAACTCCAGATAACGACGCACTGATCGAAGACTTTGATTTGAGGCACTGTGGGATGGATGACGACAAAACTCAACGAACCTTATGAAAAGCTGGCCAGCCCACTGTCCTTCAATTCAATAAAGAAATTATAATAGCTTTATAAATATATAAAACTTATAATGCGCTTTACTTATTTAAGGCAATATACCACATTATCATATATGTCTCTCCTCTAGAATTTATTTTATGGTTCCTTAAATAAACCTCACAAGAAAATTTTATTGATCATTCGACAAATATTTGCAAAACTCTTGGACTGTGGTAAATTGACTTCGGATTTGATGTAATGGAATGATAAAACCGTTGGACGTAGGATATACTGCATTTTAGAATACACATCCTAAACGAATTGAGTAACAGATTTTATTGAAGAACTAAATAATAAAAATGTTGAACGGTATACCAGTTGAAGTATTATTATTATTTAAATTTTTGTTACAAAACATTTCATCTTTAGTAAAATCCATAGTAAGCTTTCGCCGCTAATTAAAGAACGAACAAAGTTTATTACACTCTTTATTCAACAAGCGAACGGATAGTAATTAGGAACCGTCAGTGAGTCAAGTGTCAACTAATATGCCTAGATATATAGGATAATATACCTGTGAGGTAATTTCACTAAAAAAGGCATTTAGCGAGTAAATGGCACAAAAGCCGTTTTCTGGACTTGGGGACACTCTGTTCAGTCAGCTATGATCGAAGTAGGTTGTTATTAAAATGTGCCAAGTATGCCACTTTTGTTTCGTTTTTTTTCTAAAGATAACCTGGACCATTACTTCTTTCCTTAATGAAAATACAGCACCTTTCGCCCACTACTAATCACAGTGGAAGCTAGAGCTTATGATCGCAACGATACTCTGCAATTTTTGTTGCAGTTAAAATAAGATAAGATGTGAATGGAAAGACGACTAACATGCACTCCCGCATGTTAGTCTGTCTCTCCCATTCACATAGCACTAGTATCGCCTGGTGTCGCGTGGAAGTTAGGGGGGAACTATGTTATATAGCCATGGTAGTCTCTATTATTCAAATTCAATTCAAATTTAATTATCTTTCTTTAATATACAAGTGTAACACTCGCTTATTGATTGTCAAGGACGCTACCACCGGTTCGGAATAGGACGCCCGACCTGAGAAGAACCGGGAAAAAACCAGCGGGCCTATTTTGTCATCTTTAAAATAATCAAATATACATATAAATTTTCTTATGAGCTACATACAGTACTATCATACGTATATTACACTTGAAAAAGCCTGGAGCGAGCATTCCATTACCAGCCTGTGTTATCTTTTAAAATTCATTTATGTCATAATAACCTTTAACACATAAACGTTCCTTTACTACTTATTTATGCTTAACGGTATAATTTCGACATACCTAAAAAAATATTACTGAGAAATAACATTTTTTTAGTACTGCAACGATGTATCGGGCAAATTTTAATATAGACCAAAAATAAAATAAAATGCATTTTATAACATGGGGGCTATGTTAAATAATACTAATATATAATTAATTAAAAAAGGTAATTGTTTTTTTTCACCATTTAAAAATTAAAATTATAATGAATTAATGACTGTGGGTTGTTTTAAAATTTCAATATACACAATTATCTTACAAACTATAACTGTGATTAATTATTACACAAGTGAAATTTTAACAAAAAAATATGAACGACTTCTACTACAACAGCGTATAATTATTTTACATAATATAAGCTGGTAACAAATTTGAAATTGCGTCGCGTTTTTGTCACCGCATTTTAAATCTCTGATAACTTTTAAGAATTAAGAAAATGACTCAACATTACTTTTAAAATGTATTTATTGCTTTCGTTGTAATCACCCCGAAATTTGAATTTGAATCATTGAAACAACCATTCCATTCGGAAGTTTGGGTCTCTAAAATGGCTGTTTGTAAGCGTTAGCTGTGGACGCTTTAGTAATAAAACATGTCCATGTCATCTTCCTAAATCAGTTTACCACAGCATCAACGTTTTCTTGTTGACTGCGGTTTTTAGACGACCTGACGGGTTCATCACTAAGCTTGACCCGTCCACGTTGAAATTCAACAAACCAGCGATAAATTGTGGTTTTCGATGGGCTTCATCACGACACAGAAATTATCCGGTCAACACACTGTTTTGTGTTAAAGATCATCGCTCTTGAATTTTCTCGAAACAATTCTATTTTCTTAACGACTAAAGAAGTTTGACAAGACGTTGTGATGAGACTGAAATTATTTTTCCAATAAATAAATGGTATTCGATTTTCAAAATCAAAGAGTTTGCAATTAAAAGCTTTTAATATGACAGGAATAGTGGAAATTTCCATTCCCGATACTTTTAGTGAAGCCCTCTATAACTATTATCAAAATGTCGTTTATGACACGTTTTATGCAATAGAATAAAGATTTTTATAATAGTAATAACTTTATGTGAACTTGAACTGTATTTTATTAAAAAGCTTAATAATAGATAGGTCAATTCTTGTTGAACATACTTTGCGTCTATCTTTTACGGTTTTGGCAGCGTTTGGTGAGGTTGTGATTTTAGTATATTTTATTATTTCTCAAATATGTATTAAACTACTTTTACAAAATTATTAAAATGGGATCAATGGGAGTAAACAATATTAAAAAAAAAAGAACAAAATTTAGCACTAGGGCGTAGCAACAATATGTATTTGAAAAAAAAAATGCCATAAGCTTGCAATTGACACCTCTTTCATTTTAAAAAGTCAGTCAAAAATCTTATATCTGATTGATTGATGATCGCCGTAATTTCCACTGGTGCAAAAGCCACCTCCTTTCCATTCTTGTGTTTTGTTAATTGCCAACTGTCGTTTGTGATGGTTACCTTTTCCATCTTCGGTTTGATAAAGTTACTTCTTCCACCGTGATGGAAAAGTAACCACCAACGCGTTCCGGTCTTTTCTGCCTTTTCGGTCGGGGGCTCGCTTCTCAGTCACTTTTGCGTAACGGAAAATGGGAACATTTTCCTCCAGCCTTTGATTTTCAGGTTTAATTCGGTCAATAGCCTGATTCGAACTCCTCCCATATTTAGATGTCTTCTGGTTTTCTTTCCCTTACTAGTATTTTTTTTTATACTCATATCTATAACTTTGTGATTTTATGTTAAAAAAAAAGAATTTGATGAAACTCGGGAAAGAATAAAACCAAATATAAAACATATTTTCAAAATTTTATAACTTGGTTTCGTAAAACCCAGAATAACAGGCATATTTGTGTTAAACTGTTTGAATCTATATATAAATATTATCTGAAGGATCCGAAATTACACACAAGACATGCGTCGGCCTCGGATCGGGACAAGCCGCCGATCCCCTGCTCCCCGCCTCCGCTTGGCCCACCATGGCCACCCCTCCCCGACGCCGTCAATGGCGAAGCAAAAGCTCCGTGTTGCCGTGTCTTTGCAGTGACTGTCGTGCGGTGTGCGGTGTAAATTCGCGTTGGCGTACGCGCCTGGGGCCAAAATGGTAGCCGTCTGGTCGGGTGAGTCGTTCCGATTTTGCCTATCAATTTAATTTTCCCTTGCGTCCAATGTCCTTCTGTTAGATGGGACCCCTTCAACTGTTTGTTCCATAAGCCCGTCCAATCGTGATTTTAATTAAAAACGCCCACCACCCGTGGTGATTTTGAAATCTTAACGTCCTTGCTGCCAGCAGCGGAGCCACTAGCGCTCCCAAAGCGCAGGTTTTAAACGTCAGGTTTACCCTCCCTGCTCCTGGGGCGGGGAGGGTGGGCAACCCCCGGCTTCCCGGGGGTCTTACGGTAATTTTAACTCTTAATTTTTTAAATCAAAATCAGCATGGATTGTCCCCTATGACCGGTACTTGAGGACCTAAAATCGTCCCCGGCGGACACAGTACGTGCCATCCGCAGGCCCTCCGCGCAAGGGCCAGATCCCTATAAGCGCACCCCGCCAACGGACAATCACACCGCGTCGGAAAGGTGTCAACCATCCTTCGCCCCCTTCCCTAACCTCACCCTAACCTGACTCCAAATGGATCATCAATCCCGTCGGTCCAGGACGAAGAAGGAGGGTTCCTGGTTGGTTCGCGCAAGAAAAAGCGCAGGCGGGCCCTCCCTCCATCACCAACCCCCCCCGGCGCCGGCGTCGGCGGAAATTTATCGGCCCCCTGGGCCCCAACATCGGCCACGGGTCCGCCCCGGCAACCACGGCCGCCTCCGGAACAAAATCACCCTCATCAAGGAAACCCGCTGCTTCCGCAAACCCATCCGCTGCTTCCGCAACCTCCGGCTGCCTCTCAGCCACCATCAATCCCACCTAGGAAAAAAACCTCCAAGATTTATATTCGGTCGGAAAATGGGCGAACTACGGTCCGCTGTCCCAAATATAAATTCAGCACCGACTGAGCCAGGGCTTAAATTAATTGGAGAACAGTGACCACCGTCAAGTAACTCGTATCTTTTAAAGAACACTATTTTTAACCAACCCGCGCTCCCGGGCGTACTTGAACAGTCGTCAAAAGGACTGCCAAGAGATGCCCTGGGACATCTATAATTTTTTAAGGGAAAAAAATCCCAATTTACTCGGCCTTTCCCCTAACCATCCAAAAACAAAAAGTTTTAATGGTCCTTCTGACCCGGAACGCTCCACCGAGGGCAAAAGGTTCGATCTGCACCCAATGGACATAATCCATCCTTTCCACCCACCCCATGGCCTTCCTGCGCGTGTCATAACTGCCAAATGTCGGGCACTCGGCCCAACCCACCCGCCTCGCTGCGTCAAATTTGGTGACCATACCCTGATTGCCCCAGACCCGAGATGGGAAATACTCACCTGAACCCCGGGCACGTTCCAAGCGCGGCCCACGGCCAATCTCGCCCCAAGGCCCCGCGCAAACCCCACCACCTTCGTCCGTCCCAAAGGGCCCCACCTCCCCATTCCTTCCGCCCCTCCGACCTTTCCCGGGCAAACCGCAACAAAGCGCCCGCGCAGCGCTCAAAATGGCGGGCAACAACCAGGGTAGCGCCGGGCCCCGGCGCGCCGCAAAAAAGCGCTCCGCGGCCCCCGCTTGCAGCCATAGCAATGGCGAACTTGAAACATTCCGGAGATCGACCGCGGCTCGATCGTCTTCCCCAAACGACGCCGTCGTCGGAAATTTCGGGCCCGTTTGCCGCTTGGTTGGGCAATTAGTCGACTGAATTCGGGACGTAAAAAAGTACGCCCTATAAATAAAGAAAGGCCCGGGCCGTCTAAACCACGCGGTTTTTCATTTTCAACGTAAACGGTCTCGGATAAAAGACCTCTCGTTTTTCACCGAAAACGGTCGACATTCTCTGGTGCGGGGCGTTTAAAGCCCGGAAGAGGAGTCCAAAAAGCTAACTATAATATGAAAATGATCGGGCCGGCGCTTCATACGGCCCCTTTTTAATTATAAAAGTCCCTGCACTGTGGCAATCGACCGCCGTCGACGCTAACGCCTTAGAACCTCGGTTAGGTTACCCGACGGACCGCCCAATCACCGCCTCGGTCTCACCGTAAAGGCTCTTCGAGATAACTCAATCCACTTCAGCCTTTTTCTCCTAGGAGGCGCCGTCATTCTGGAGGCGACAATAGCAACACATCCGATGGAAAGTTACACAACCAACTCGCGGTGCGCACCGTACTATCTGGAAAACCTTTTCAGTATGTTGTCCGCTTGAAAACGCACTACCCCACGGTAGGAAACGATATGGCAATTCCCTTTAAAAAGTCAATCTCACTTTTAGGGATGGGTCAAAAGATTAACCTCCGATCATCGATCATCCTCAAACAGGACCACCGCCCCAAAATATCCAAACCCTATAATTATTGGAAACTGAAATGTCACAAGCACTTCCCCCCGATGCCCATTCCTAAAGTCCCCAATGCTAATGACCGAATCCGCTTCCGGCGCTCCAAAACATGTCAAATGTTTCGAGGCCTTCGAAGCAAGTTCCGGTGGGGAAAACCCCCCGGGGCCAAACGAATAACCTCTTCGACGCAAAGGGCTGCGTCGTGCCCGGTTGGTACCAAGAACGGAACGGGAGTTGCGCGCCCTTAACATCAGGCCAAGACGCGCAGGAATTGGAACGTCTGGGATAAATCTCAACATGCCCCCTCCATCGCCTCATTCCCAAAAGCCTAAAGGGCGGCGGAACCCCTCCGATGCCCCCATCCCATCCTAACCTTCCTGTGCTCCTCGGCGTTTTCGCGAAGAAAAGCCGAATGTCACCGACGCCTCGAGGCACAATCGTACACTCAACCGATCGACGCCGCTCACCGCCAAACGGTGGGCGAGGTCGAAAAGTCTCAACTTCCTCCTCGCGATGTCTTCCCGGGACCGGAAGCGAAGTCAAGTCGTTATCAAAAAATCTCAAACCTCGAAGCCCCGGGCACCCGGAAAAACAACCGCGTCTTAAAACCCGGAACAATAATTAACATCCTGTCCAATTTCGCGCTCTTTCCAATATTTTCCCAAACCCGGGAAGGACGCTGAAGTTTAGGGTTCTAAACCCGGCAAACCACCCGCACTTCCCAGTTCTTATGTATTACCTCCAAAGGGTTTCGGAAAAATTAGAAGACTTTCCAAGCCCGCTTATTGTTTTTGAACAAAGGGCCCCACTATTCAATTCGGCTTTCAGGCAAAACATTCTTCCAAAATTTACCGCATCACGGGGAAAATTGTCAGCAAAAGGATACCGGGGCCCTTTTAAACGGGGAGGGTTCGATGTTATGGCGAAGGGTTTATCAATTATATAAGCTCGGGTGCGACCTCTCACCCATACAGACTTCCAGGGAATCGAACGTTCCGATACCCGTAGAGGGAACCAAATACTACCTCGACCGGTCCGTCCGGCGCAGTCTATTGGACCAATCCCACTTATAACAACGACTCCCACAACACCGTCTTGGACCCGCCTTATTCGCAGACGACAACTGCTATACTCAACCGGTAGATGTCCCTTCCGGTTAGTCAGGACTCCAAAACCCCAATATCCGGGGAATGGTTAAATGGAGAATGAAAAAAATCCTTCAAAAGGCGCATTTTGTTCCGCGACGAAAACGGCCTTCCTTCCAATTCCGCCCTGTTGCCCTATCCCCGGGGTCAAACGACCAAATACCCGGGGTAATCTTAGACAAACGCATTTGGCCCGCCCCGGGTCAAAAACAACCCTACGTCTTAGGTCACTATTTCCATTAATAAATCCTAAAACAAGTTTTCTGCGCAATAAGGTGTTTTATACAAGAAGTCAACGTCCAATTTCAACAAATGTCCGTCTTTGAATAAAACAATCAAACATTGACAAGCTTCAAGCCCGCAAAAAGATTCATGCGCAGGGCCTTGCGCCATTCCTGCAAACATTGACCCACCGGGTCCCAAATTGCCCACTATCAAACAATTCAAAACACATCTATCCGATTTTCGACCCGGCTTAACACCCCGATCGCCCGGGCGCCGCCGCAAAACCAACAATTTCACCGCTAAAAACGACGTCCTGAAGGCCGGAAACGCGATAAGGATCCGACATAACACAACGAGGCCGTTTAAACCATTACGCAAACACTTGTCCTCGCCGTCGAGGACAAAATGTACAGGCCCAGATATCGGATCCAGGCCGTTCTACCAACCAATAGGGCGGTTAAAAAATTTCCACTAATAAGTCTAAAAGCAATTATAGGGGTTTTACCGGGCGCCTCGATAAATTTCCATGGTGGACCTGACCGCGGTGCGACCCGGGCTCCCCTCTTGGGCACCCTGATCGCCCGGGGTCCCTGAATAAGCCACAGAATAGAGGTGAAGTCTGTCATTGTTGCACCCCCGAACCGGGGTTGTGGCGAACTCCCAGGGTCATCCAAAAAAAAAAGGATCATAAAAAAGACAGCTTCAATATTTTTTACTATCAATTTGTTTTGAGTTTATACTAAAGATTTTGGAAAGTAAAACCACTGTTTACCTGATCCCCGATCCCCAAAACATAAAAATCCTTTTGAAAGACAAAGGTCAATTTCTATCTTATTTATGAATCTTTATTTTTTTACCCAAACACAGAATTTGCTTTAACCCAATAATGATTCCTCGTTTTTTTACTTTGCTAAGGTTAATATAAAAATATATATTGTCAAGATATGTAAGAAATCTCAAAAATAAAAAAATAAAATAATATTTATATAATATTATTATAATATAAATCATTAATAAAATTTTAGTAATGGGCCTTTTATTTATTTAAAGCATTTTTTTTTCAAATAACTCTGTTCATTAAGAAAATAAGGGAAAACGATTCGTTTTGCTTTTTTCCCTTATTTTCAGTTTTTTAAAGTTGTTTCGGATGGATACTTTGGTTTCACACATCCCACACATCACATCATCGGCCTTTGTTAGTCCACTGCTGGACAGGCCTCCCCTAATAACCCCTATCCATTGGGGGGTTTGGAGAACCCACCACGCTGGTCCCATGGGGTTGGGGTTGGAATTTAACCCATCCGACCATGGATCATCACCAGACAATTTGGGGATCCCCAAATTCTAACCAACTAAAAAAACTGAAAATTTGTTGGTCCCGAAGGATTCGAACCCGACCTCCGGTTTCTAAAACACCCCAAATACACAC